>PVHP010006836.1:0-58941 GCA_004024765.1 Zapus hudsonius | reverse complement strand
GTATGTTTTGACAAATTGGAATACATAATTGTCTCAGAAAATTTATTAAAACTAGCAGTTTTGACTGAAAATTTTGGGAACAATTAGAAATCTTTGAAGCAATAATGATTTTTTTCCTGATAGTTGTTTTTTAGTTCTTTACTAGTTATAGCATAGTTTATTTTGTCAATAATAGCCATTTCTGGTTCAGTATCTTAGTTGAAAACAACCTCAACATCCATCTGTAATCTACTTACATTGTAACATTAGACAGGTTTTTTGTTTGTTTTTACTGCTGTCATTGCTGCTGATCGTGGTGGTGACGACTGGGTCTCATTCTGGTCCAGGCTAATCTGGAGCTTTGTAGTCCAGGCTAGCCTTGAACTCACCACGATTTTCTTACCCCATTCCCAAGTGCTAGAGAGCCACCACACCTGGCATAGATAGCATTTTTAAAAACATGAATTACAGGGCTTTTTTTTTAAGTTCTAGATATGCTTGGTTCATTTAAATGCAGACATGACTTTCAGAGTAAAGATCCAAGGTTTGTAGAAACAACCACTAGCAATACAAGGCCTTTATGTAGTGTTACTGAAGGACTTACCCAAATGTTCACAAATTTTCATAAAGAAGACACTTAAAAAGTCAGGTGTGGTAGCAAAAGGTTGTAATCCCAAGCACTTGGAAGGTGAAAGGAGGTGGAAGGAGGTGGAAGCAGGAGGATCAGTAGTGCAAAGTCATCATTAGCTACATGAGTTTGAGACCTGTTTGTGCTACATATAACCATGTCTCAAAAAGTTCAAAAAAACAGCAAAGTGAAGTAGATTCCTTTTTGTTTCTCTCCACCTTTCATTCACAGGAGGGTTAGGTAGTAAACATGGATTGCTTAAAACAAACACCTGTCATTTTAGTAACTTTTTGAAAGTTTTAAAAGTGTGCTTTCCTGGTCATAGTTACTTCCCCTAACTAAATGTGGCCTTTTATTTTCTAGGTAGTGTGCATTCCTTTTCAAATGGCCGAGCTGGTTATAGCCATCAGCATCAGCACCGACATAGTGGACATGAAAGAGAAGAAGAAAGAGGAGATGTATGTTTAGCATATAATTTAAATCTCAAAATGGCAAATTTCAGTTCAGAGAGTACAATTGACATTGTCTAAAATTAGGGCAAGTTGTTTCAAGAAATAATGAATTTTCTTTTCCCAGAGGTGTATTCTTTTGGGGATTGGGTGGGAGTCAGAGTAGACCAGGGTCGGAGATGTCAGGCAGCTAGGCAGCATGACCCCTCCGATTTGGGGTTTCATGATTCTGATATATCTATACTTCACGTTTTGACTTTTATTATTATTTTATTATTTTATTTTATTATATTATGACTTATTGGTCAAAAAAATTTAGAAGCAATACTGAAAAACTTAAAAAGCGTCTTAAAATATTTGTGTGTATGCATGTGTATGTGTGTATATGGGTGTTCCAGGCTCTATTGCTGCTGAAAACAAATGCCTATTTAGGTAGGCATTTATGTAGGTACTAGGGAATTGAACCCTGGACCAGCCGGCTTTGCAAGCAAGCACCTTTAACCATTGAGCCCCCTTCCAGTTCATTAAAACTTTGCTTGGTTCTCATAAAGCTATACTTAACTGCCTGGACTACTGAAGAGCCATAAGGTAGAAAGGGAATAAATGAAAAGTCTAGGCCCAGCTCTGCCACTTGCCTCTTCCCATCGCAGATCCTCACATCTGCAGGAAGATTGTCCTGAATCTGCTGTATATTGGTCCTCTCTGTATCAGAGAGAAAGAGATGATGGCTCTTTTTAAAATAAAAAAAAAAAAAACAGTATTTGTGTGTTTGTGTGTGTGTATGTGTGTGTGTAAGAAAGTGTATGTGTGTTGTTTGTGCCAGGATCTCTTAGAGCTGCAAATGAACACCAGATGTTTGTTTGCACCACTTTTTGCAGCTGGCTTGATGTGGGTGCTGATGAATTGAACTCTGTCTGGCAGGCTTTACAAGCAAGTTTCTTTAACTGCCTGAGCTATCTTCCCAGGCTTGACTTCTTTATGCCTTAAAGTGAGGTCAAATTATGTCAAATTCACCTTAGGTGATTGGAATTATCCAGCAGATTGAAAGCATTGAACTATATGCTGTCAGATGTCCTGTCTTCCTTATAAAATGTTTGACAACTATCCGGTTATTGACATTTGCAGTCATATTATAGTTTGTTATTCTTTGATGATTTTTATAGGGAGGATTTTCTGTGTTTATCCAACTGATGCCCATTATTGTGTTGATCCTCGTGTCATTGTTAAGCCAGTTGATGGTTTCTAATCCTCCATATTCTTTATATCCCAGACCGTAAGTAGCTAAGTCAAATTTACAAGTCACTGTTGCTGTTTATTATCTTAACTTCCTTTAAATGTCCTGTGCTGTGTTGTACATTTAAATATCAATCTTGTACTACAAGTGTATCAGATTTAAAAATTTCTAATTTTAAACATAGTTAACACAAATGATAAATTTGTATTAATGTTGCTGGTTTCCATTTGTGTTCAATGATGAATCAGGACAGAAGTACTGTGTTTGAACTTGAATATAATGTAGTAGGTAGAATTTTCACATGAAAAACAAAAATAAGACAAAAAGAATAGTAATTGATTGTATATAGATTTGTGTCATTAAGTAAGAAATGACTTTAGGATGAAGTCAGGAGTTAAAGGGAATCTATTCAACATTCATTGTAAACAATTTAACACAGTGAACATAAAGGAAATTAAGTCAAAACATACTGACAGAGATTTTATAGTCATTAAAAACAAGATTGGTCTACAATAAGAATAACTTATTTTTTGCTCCAACTAAGATTTTATTAATTATAAAGATGGGAGAACTTTATAAGAACATTTTATGCTGAAAGAATGCTTACCATGAAATTGTGGTATTAAGCAACCTGAGAAAATGTAACTGTTGCTAATAATAACTTTTAAATTATGTTTACTTTTGTGACCTTGGTGTGCAGTAGCATTAGAACGCCTGGTTTTAATTGCGAGAAGGCTGATCATGCATTTCTTTTGCAGTGGATCAGGGCAAACTATTAAAATGCAGACAGAAAACTTGGGCGTTGTTTATTATGTCAACAAGGACTTTAAAAATGAATATAAAGGAATGTTATTACAGAAGGTAGAAAAGAGTGTGGAAGAAGATTATGTGACTAATATTCGAAATAACTGCTGGAAAGAAAGGCAACAAAGTAAGTCTATCAAATCATTTTAAAGCCCTTTTTAGCCTGTAGAATTGAATATTATAGATTTCCTACTCAAGGAATACCCTGAAGTTTTCTGGTACATAAATGAGATACAATTAGCTATCTGTGTCTGAGGGTTACTCATTCATAGATTCAACCAGTTGCCAATCAAAAATACTCAAGAGGAAAAATTTTATCTGTCCTAAGCAAATGTGTAAGATGTTTTCTTCTTGTCATACACTTAGTGATACAGTGTAACAACCTATCATAGCATCTGCATCATATTGGTCAGTGTAAGCCAGGTAGAAATACAGTATACAGGAAGATGTACTATGCATTTTTTTGTAAAGGAATTGAATATCCTTGTATTTTGGTGTCCAAGAGACCTGGAACCAATGGATACTAAAAGTTGAGTGTAATGTTTTCTATTCATGTGGTATAACATAGTGGTTAGTTATAAATGCTACTTATTATCAATAAATATTTGGTTGACAAAGTGAATATGACAGTTGAAAGTACAGGCTCTACAATTGCCTGCTAATAATACATTATCAAAGACCAAGTTATTTAACCTTTCTAAATTACACTTTATAATCATAATAAGAATCATAGCAATATATATTGAGCATTTCACAGTGTCTTGTACCAGTGTTAACTATTAGTGGTGAGAGACTTTTAGAAGTGAGAATAAGAACACATATACACAGAATGAGAGCAGACTCTGAGTAAGCAAGCAGCTCAAAAGCCCAGTTATATTGATCTTGATTGCATCATGTTCTGAACAAATATTTAAAAATATTTTTATTTATTTATTTGTAAGCAGAGCGTGATAGAGAAGAGAAACAGAGTGGGGGTCCAGGACCTCTAGCCATTGCAAGCAAACTCCAGATGCATGCACCATTTTGTAATCTGGCTTTACATAGGTATTAGAGAATCAAACTTGGGTCCTTAGGTTTTGTAGGCAAGTGCCTTAACTACTGAGCCATCTCTCCAGCCTCTGAACAAATTTTTAAAAATAATTTTTACTGGAGACTTTAATATAAGAACTGTAAATTGGTCATATTCCCATCAGGTTACCCTCTTTTGTTCCTCTGAGCAAATTTTTTGGCTTGCCATAATCTAGTTTAATATTTTAACCATCCAGTAAGATCAGCCTATGTTATGTTTATGTTCAATTGTATACATTTATATGTGTTTGTTAAAATTATCAGAAGTTTTGTCTGTAATAAATCATTCATTTGTATAACAGCTCACTCATGTTCAAAATGAAACCTGATATAGTGGCTTACATCTGTAATCCCAGTTTGAGAGAGGGAAATTAAAAAATCAGGAGTTGAAGGGTCATCTTCAGCTACATGAGGATTTCAAGACCAGCTTGGGCTTACAGAAACCCTGTCTCAAAACCAAACCAAACCAAAAAAACAAAATTAATGTTTGGATAGTGGCAAAAATATCAGATACCTTTAGAAATTTGATAGATTGTAGCTGCCTAAGCAGACTCATTTATTCTTTGGGCAGACATCCTGTGGTATCAGGAATAGAAAAAAATACATTTCTCAGTTTATTATCAGATAGTTCTTTAAAAATAGCCACAACAGTGACAGTAGCTTTTATTGTAGAGAGAGAACTAAAGAAATGTGACAGGGCTGGAGAGGATGGCTTAACAGTTTAAGGGGCTTGCCTGCAAAGCCTAATGACCTGGGTTTGATTCCCCAGTACCCACGAAAAGCCAGATGCACAAAGTGGTGCATACATCTGGAATTTGTTTGAAGTGGTTGGAGGCCCTGCCATGCCCATTCTCTCTGACTGTCTCTCATCTCTCCATCTCTCTCTGCTTGCAAATACATAAATTTTTTTTAAAAAATATGTCAAAGAAAGGAATGTGACAAAAATGTAAAGAATAGGTCAAACATGGGTAAGAAATTTTAGGGTGTTCATTGCACTATTTCTAATTTTTGTATCGGTTTTAAATTTTTAAAAATTAAAATGGACAGCATATCTATGGATTTTAAATAAAGATGAAAGTAGGAGGAGCTCAGTATAGTGATCCATTGATTATTTTCTTCATTGATTAGGGTGAAAATCCTTTTTTTATTCCTTTTTAGTACTAGGTATCAAACTCAGAGTGTTGAGCATACCAGGGGAAGACTTTTACCACTGAGCTTGCACATACAGCCATGAAATTCTTTAATCAGTTAAAATCACCAAATAATGATTGTCAGTCAGTGGATTTTTATTTATTATTTTTAAATTTATTTGTAAGCAGAGAGAGAGACACAGACAGACAGTATGGATGCGCCAGCACCTTCAGCCACTGCAAATCAAATACAGATGTGCCACTTTGTGCATCTGGCTTTATGTAGGTACTGGGGAATCAAGGAATCAAACCTGGGTTGTTAGGCTTTGCAGGCAAGTGTCTTGACCTCTGAGCCATGTCTCCAGCCCCCTATTATTACTATTTTTTTGAGAAGGATCTCTAGCTCAGATTGTTCTCAAACTTGCTGAGGACAACCTTGAACTTCTGACCTTCCTTTCTCTATCTGGGATCACAGGCAATGCCACCATACTGGAGTTTTGCGATATTAGAAATGGAACTTAGGGCTTCCTGTGTGTTAGGCAAAATCTACCAAGTGAGCTCCATCCTTAGCCCCAGTCAATGGGTTTTGTTTTTCTAGGACTTTTCTCTTTTGGAGTCACCTCAAAAACTCTAATCTATACATGAGAAAAGTGTGTGTGTGTGTGTGTGTGTGTGTGTGTTTAAGTTTACAGGGTTTATTAGATTCTAGATAGAATTTAAGTGAAGGGAGAGCTCATGCCCAAGAAGGGGCCCAAGCTGGGTTCCCAGAAATCGGGAAGCTCAGAACTTAAGAGAAGGAAGAAATGCAGAGCTCTTGCCTAAGCAGGCAAGCAAGGGCTGAGAGGCCCATGAGAAGGCAGGAACAGGGTAAAGCCCAGTGTTTTAGAAAATATAAGCAGAAAGTTGAAATATACTAATGGAAAGAATATTAAGCTAGGAGTTGGAGGGCTACACTTGATTCTAGGCTCTGTCATTAACAGTGTGAACTTTTTTTTTTTGCAAAGTAGGGTCTCATGCTAGCCCAGGCTGACCTGGAACTCACTCTGTAGTACCAGGCTAGCCTCAAACTCACAATGATCCTCCTACTTCTGCCTCCTGAGTGCTGGGATTAAAACTGTGCACCACTACACCAGGCTTACAGGTTCTGGGTAGAGCCATCTGCAAATGGACTTTAAAAAAGATATTTCAAGACAGGGTTGTATTAAGGCACTCAGATTGCCTTTGAACTCACTGTATAGTATGGGCCAGCCTTGAACTTTCAATCTTCTTAGCTCACATGTACCATTCCACTAGATAGGAAGTATTCTTCACCATTGTGTCATTTGTAGTAAAATGTATATGGCAATGCTGATTGGATGTTTGACCAACTGAATTGAGCGAATAAAGATTCTTCTGGAGGTTGTCACAAGTGTTCTTGTCGCTGCTTTGCCACAACTGAACCCTTGTCCTTTAGCAGTGAAGAGTGAAATGGGTGAGAGCAACTGAAGAACTTTATTGTCATCCATATGTAGAATCACTGGAGAAACCACAGAAGTGCTTATTTGCCTTATGACCATGTTACAGGTGTTACCTTGAGTTCCTACAGTAGCATTTTATGCTTCCTATTCACATAAACTCAGAGAAAGATTTCAGTTTTTTTGCCAGATGTGGTAGCACATGCTTGCAGTCCTAGCATTTGAGATGCTGAGACAGGAGAATTACAGGCGTTGCTTTATAGTGAGTCCCGGTCTCAAAAAAGAAAAACAAAAGAAATTTTATATTTCTTAGTGTTATTTGAAATCTTTACAAAAGATAGTAGCAAACAACACACCCTAGTAGTCTTGACTGTCACCTATCAGTGACTTTAGGGGGAGAGGCCCAGGCAATGCTTCAAAACAGTGGTTCATCAACCATTGGGCTTAGGAGTGGAGGGGGATGGGTTTTGACTTGAGCTGACAGGACCCGGTGCTTATTTTGTGTGTGTGTTTTATATACTAGCCTAATTTAAAATTATATAAAGAGAAGCTGTTTTTATAAAATAGTTTTTAGGTTTAGCACTTGAATTTCTTTTTTAAAACAAAAAATCAGTTAATAGAAATATTGAAGAGCTATGAAGCATTATTTGAACGTTAAGCAACTAAGTAAATAAATTGTTAAAGGCAAATATTTGTGTTGACAGAAACAGACATGCAGTACGCAGCCAAAGTGTACCGTGATGACCGGCTCCGCAGGAAGGCCGATGCCCTGAGCATGGACAACTGCAAAGAACTGGAGCGACTGACTAGTCTTTACAAGGGAGGATGACCTGCCTGGAGGCGTTACAGAGACCTCTTCTTGTACTGTGTTTCCTGTACATTTCTGTCATCATAACGCTTGAAGAAAAAGATTTGATATTAAGAACTAAACTGAATAGTTGGTTCCTGAAATCTTGGACTGTTTGTGACCTACTGGCTCATTTACATAGTAAGATCTAAAAACTAAAATTAGTATTCTAGTGTGCTTCTGCAATTATTTTTATTTTTGAAGCTGATTCCTTAAAATGTTTGGAGAGGATTATCATACCTGTAGCAATTTCCAATTTTAGTGATTCTCATTCCTCCATCATGGAAATATTTTAGAATGATTATATATACATACAATTACTGCTTTTTTATTTAAATTATTTTAGTGCTTAGCTCCATGAGATACTTCATTTAACTTATGGAATAAATGTTATATAATAGTTATATTTTCCTTGTTAGTATTTGAATATATGGAGTTGAAACAATGAAGCTTTTCAAAAAGAAAAACTGTTTAACTCTATGTAATATTGTATAGCATTATCAATCTAGAAGGAATTGATATTTTTAATATTGTCATTATATTCTGGAATATATATTGAGTTGAAGGAACTGGTGTAGAGTTTCAAATGGCTCTTTAACTTTATGAATTACTAAGCCATACGTAGGAATGAAATGCTATACTGATTTTAACGAAAATATGAGAACAAATTTTAAAAGAATTTTCAGTGATCAGTTGCAGTTATGCCATGCAAAATTCCAATAATTAAGATTTAGCCCCAAATGTTCATTTATATCTCTTTGAAGACTGCTAAGGGTATGAAGAAAAGTACTAACTCCCCCCATCCCTGGAAATTTAGTTTCTTAGAGATACTTTAAGCAGGACCAAAGGATTCTTCTACAAATAAGTGATAAGACAAATTATTGCTAACATGCAGCTTTGTGCCTTTAGTCCTATTGCTGACTCCTAAACACGTTCACTGCAGTTCACATGTTTAATCAGAGCATGATGTGTTTGGCCACATGCAACAATGAGCAGAAATATAATAACAGCTACAATAGTGACTTACTGCAAGTCATCCTTTAAAAGTTCCCAGCTAGAACCGTTACCTGTGAGCAACTCCTTCTCATTAAATCTGTATTATATACTGGGGGAAAAAAGACGATAGAAATCGCAGTTTTGTTTGTTTTGTTTTTGTTTTAGAGGTAGGGTCTTGCCCCGGCTAACCTGGAATTTATTATGTAGTCAGGCTGGCCTGGAATCACTTTGATCCTCTTATCTCTGCCACCACGCCCGGCAAAATTGCAGTTTTTGGTGTTCATTGGGTATGAAATGATTTGAGTTCTATTTAGTCTTCTATGTTTAACAGCTGTAATATTTTAATGATTTTGTTTTATTCCGTTAATGGAATCCAAACATCCCCAGTAAGAGAATGCTAGATCGAATAGCTTTGTTCTCTGGTGTAATGATACCCCCCCCCAAGTTATCTGTTGAATAAAACCACTATAATGACATGCATTCTCTTAAAAATGTTCCCTTGCAGTGCTGGGAAGATGGCTCAATGGTTAAAGGTGCTTGCTTGCAGTGCCTGCTGGCTCAAGCCACCACCAAGATATACCAGATACAAAAAATGGTGCAAACAAAACATCTGTTGTTCGTTTGTAGTGGCAAGAGGCCCTGGCACATCCATACACAAACACAAGTTTATAGAAATTATTTTTATAAGTCTATTCTCTTATACACCCTATGCCAGATTAATCAGTAGGCATGCTCGATTAAATCAGCAGGTTAAACTAAACATGTCATCCTAGGAAATCTGGACAACTGAAGCAACTTGCTCCTAGAAATGAGACCTTTAGAAATGTTTTTACATAGTACATTTATGGGAAATTATTAAAATGCTTTCTAAACCTTTTTTTTTTTTTTTGGTTTTCCAAGGTAGTTTCACTCTAGCTCAGACTCACTTGGATCTTATTGTGTAGTCTCAGGCTGACTTCAAACTCACAGTGATCCTCCTACCTCTGTCTCCCAAGTGCTGGGATTATAGACATGTGCCACCATGCCCAGCTCAAAATACTTTTCTTTATAATCTCTATACATGTTTGTTACACTCCATAAAGTAGATCTTGACTTGATTTATTTTCTAGATAAGAGCTTTAAAGGACCAAGAGTCAAATTCGCAGCAGCTTCTACCTAAGGTTTGCTTCTTGAATAGCTTTCTCTGCTCTCTTTAGAAGGCTGAGGACTGGCGTGGGAAACACTGAGTCTTTGCTTGGGATAAAACTAGAGTTGATTTTGACTTGAGTTATGCTTTGCAACCCAAGGGCATTCTAGCAAAAGTCTTATACTTAGGAAATTTTGCAATGTTCTGTTCTGCTCTTAAGCAGAATATCTGTTCATTTAACCTGAGATTTAGCATTGTTTATTTTATGTGACAATTTTCCAAATTCACATTCTTCTAAATAGAGTTGCTTATATTTTTCTCTCTTTCAAGTACTAACCAAACCCAACCCTGCTTAGCTTCTGAGATCAGAGGAAATTTGGGTGTATTCAGGGTGGTATGGCTGTATACTTTTCTAAATCTCTCTGATTAGAATATTCTTCAGCTATCATTTTATTTTTTTAATTTTTTCTTGTTTAACATTTTTATTGATAATTTTTAATACTGTAATTTAAAAATATTAGATATTTATTTATTTTGAGAGAGAGAGAGAGAAAGAAAGAAAGAAAGAAAGAAGCAGACACAGAGAGATGAATGGGCATGCCAGGGCCTCCAGCCACTGCAATCCAACTCCAGACACATGTGCCACCTTGTGCATCTGGCTTTACATGGGTACTGGGGAATCGAACTCTGGTCATTCTGCTTTGCAGGCAAAGGCCTTAACCACTAAGCCATCTCTCCATCCCAATACTGTAATTTAATTATATTCCTGTCTTATTACTCTCGTCTGCCATCACCCCCCAATTCTATCAAGCACCATCCTTTTTCCAAGTCGTCCTTGTTTTGATGATTTATATTTGTGTACTCTTTTGTGAAAATGTTGATAGGCTCAGAATTGTGGAGGTCTAGTGGGCAGGTAGTGACAACCACTGTGAGGTCATGAATGTACAAGTCAGTTCATGTATGAATGACAGTGTCCCAAAATACCCACTCTGTGGCTCTTAAAGTCCTCCTGTCCCTTCATCAATATTTTCTGAGCCTTGGAGGGTGTGGCAGAGATGTCTCATTTAGTGCTGAGCTCTCAACAGCCTCTTACTTTCAGCTTTCTTGAGTTTTGAGTCTCTTCAATGTCTACCATCTCTGTAGTTGAAAGTTCTTTGGCTAGTAGTGAAAGCAAGGATAATATATATATATTTATTTATTTTAATTTTAATTTTTAATTTTTAAAATATTTATTCATTTTCAAGCAGAGAGATACAGAGAGAGAGAGAGTACACCAGGGCCACCACCTTGTGGGTCTGGCTTATGTGGGACCTGGGGAATTGAACCTGGGGCCTTAGGCACTAGAGGCAAGTGCCTTAACCGCTGAGCCATCTCTCCAGCCCTTATTTTTATTTTTATTTATTTATTTTTTGATTTTTGAGGTAGAGGTGGGGTCTTCTTGCTCTAGCCCAGGCTGACCTAGAATTCACTATGTAGTCTCAGGCTGGCCTCAAACTCACAGTGATCCTCCTACCTCTGTCTCACAAGTCCTGGTTAGGACTAATATTCTTTCTTGGCTTCCTCTGCAATGTTCTCTGGGTCCTGGTAGGTGTAGTAGAGATGATTCATCCTGTGTTAAACTGTGGGTCACCTTGCTGGGTCTTGTAGCAGCTTGTATGTGATAGTTTAAATGTATGGATGGCCCCACAGACCCAGGTGCTTTGTTAACATGGAGCTTGCAAATTCAGCCCTTAGCAGGCAGATCCCTGCTAGAGGGGGCATGTCACTGGGGGTGGCTCTTGGAGTCCAGCCCTAAAATGTATTTGGGAGTGGATCTAGTCTAGCCCTACTAGGTGTGTTCAGAGTAATTTGACTCTGGTGGTTCATGCTTGCTGGTGTTGGTGTTTGTTTGCTGCAGTTGTTTCTCCCTACTTGGATCTATAGAAGTAAGCATCATCTTCCGCTTCCATTGATGGAATTTCCCCTGGATTTTGTAAGCCTGAAATGAACCTCTTCCCACAAGCTGTGTTTTGATGGATATTTGTCCCAGCAGCATGAAGCTGACTGCAACAGGTTTCTTCAGTATTTACCATCATCTGTAAAGAAAAGTTTCTCTAACCACAAATAAGAATAGCATTAATTAATGGGCATAATTATATACATTTAGAAGGCAATTTGATGTGTTCAGTCTATCCATTTAGCCAAAGAACAGTGGTAGCTTCCATCTAGGGCTTGTGCCCTTCCAAGCCATAGGCTTTGACTCCATCATCAGTACCAGGTATGAATTTCCTCCCACTGAGAGGGCCTCAGATCCAGTAAGTTGGTTACCCCAATAACTTGTGTCACTTTCGTACCCATGGGCACATCTTGTGTGGCTGATTTTATGCTTATAAATTCCTTTAACATGTTTCTGTCATGGAATGTTTTTCTTTTTCCTTCTATCAGAGGATACACTCTTGCTGAGTATAGTGGTTTGTTTTGGCAGTTTTGATCTTTTAGTAATTGAAATATGTCATTCCACACCTTTCTAGCCTATAGTGTACCCATTAAAAATTGGTTGTTATTCTGGTGTGTCTACCTTAGTATGTGACAGGATGTTTTTCTCTTGCAGCTTTCAGCACTCTATTTATTCTGTGTATTTAGAGTTTTGACTGTAATATGGCACAGGAGATTTCTTGTCTGGCCAGTCTGTTTGGTGTTCTATAAGCCATCTGTACCAGATGAGAATATCTTTCCCTAGATTTGGGAATTTTTCTTCTATAATTTTGATAAAATGTTTTCTGTGATGGTTGGAAAGATGACTCAGCAGTTAAAGATGCTTGCTTGCTAAGCCTGCCAAACTGTGCTCAATGTATTTTGCTTAAAGGTCTCCTGCTTGTATACCCATAAGTCAGACATTTGGGCTTTTCAACATGTCACAGCTTTTTCTCATGTTTCATTCATGTATATATATTTTAACTCATTAGTTTTGATTGATGTAATTTTTCATCTTAGTCTTCAAGGCTTGGTCTTCCACTTGATCTATATTGTTGTGGATGCTTGCCATGGAGCTATTTGTTTGACTTGTGTTTTTCATTTCCAGCTTGATTTCTGCTTGGTTTTTCTTCAAGTTTTATTTCTTTATTGAGCACTATTTTCTTATCCTGGTTAAGACTTCCTCACTTTCATGTAGCTGTTTGTGTTCTCTGAACTTATTCAGGATTTCATTCATGTGTCATCTGTCTTCCTTGAGTTCTTTGTATACTTATTTTTTTTTGTTTTTTAAGACTTAAAAAATTAATATTAAGACTTTAATTAATCAAGAGGTATTTGATAGATGTAGGCACTCTTTTTGGCCAGTGACTAGTGGGAGCTTCTCTCTGAACTCTATCACCTTCATATCCATAGGATTCTGACTTGGTTTTTAGTACTAGGTGTGAGTTCTATCCACTGAGCAGGCCTCTTATCTAATCAGAGCCATTAATTACCCACATGGGCTCTGTGCCACATAGGCTATCTGGCTTGTTGATTTTATAGCTTGCAGGGTCTCCTGCTTGTTTACACTGTAGGTGACCACTTTTCCCCAGCAGGGAGCTGGCTTCCTTCTAAGCTCCAGTGTGGTCTCTGTGCCCTGTTCCCATAGCCTGTGGTGTCTTCATCAATATGGACTTTGCACATATTTATAATCATTCTTTCCAGATCTCTGTCTGCAGTTTTTCCTCTAGGCTTCTTTAATCAGTGTCCTCTGCTGTGGGTGTGGTGTTTCTTGGTGGGGGAGGGCTGTTGACTTGTTTTTCATGTTACATGAGACTGAACCATCATCTTGAAATTGCACTTGGCCAGGCCTTTCTGGCACATCTGTGTTACTTGAGTACTAGGAACGGTGATGATTGTTCACTTGATTTTTCTCTGCTTTGTGGTGGTTTGAGTTCAGATCTGGAGGTACTTTGTACTGTTTCATGGATACAGTTGGCTCCCAGCTCAAATGGGAGATCTCTGGTGCCTTCCCCTCCCCCACCCCAGCACCACCATTTGGGAAAGAGGATTATTTGAAGAGAATCTGAGCACTGGACCTCAGATGGGGTCCTACCTCCAGTGTCAGGCCCACTGTGCCCATAGCCTTTGGGAAAGAGGATTTCTTGTTTTTGTTTTGTTTTTGAAGTTGGGTCTCACTCTAGCATAGGCTAACTTGGAGCTGAAACTCACTATGTAGCCCAAGCTGGCCCCAAATTCATCGTGGTTCTATCTCAGCCTCCCCGGTGCTGGAACTAAAGATATGTACTACCACAGGAAGAGGATTTCTAGTGTCCCATTTAGGTTCCAATCAAGATGGCAGGCCCTGGGTGCTAGGCAGTGATGGCCAGGAGCTTTAAGAAAGGGATCTGGCTGCTGTAATCTAATGCTTCTGTCCCAGAAAAGATAGAATGTCATTTTAGAGTTCAGATTCAAGATTGCTAATTCTGCATGACTCTATTGAACCATTATTATTCTCTCCTCATTTGTTTGCATTTTCTTCATGTGCTGATTTGGTCACATTCTCTTGTATATGAGTACTTCTCTTTCTGATGTTTGGCCCTGGTGTGGTTGTCATACTACTTTTGCAGTGTTGTTAGTGGATAGTAACTCCTGCTCACACATTGCATTCTTACCTTCAGAGGTGGATATTTGGAATATGCAGTTTCCAATTTTTCTTTAAGATCGTGACTCTCATGTTAACATGTCTATTGAAATACAATTTTCAAGCTCTCTATAAAAATCTCTATGGCATCTATATTCATTTTCATGTTCATGTAACTTTTTGTTGTGACTTTTAAGAGGTTCTTAAATTCACTGAGCTCCTTTTCTAATTATTTTTCTTCTTTTGATTCAAATAACATTTCAGACAGCATGTTAACTCAAGACGCTTCTTTAGTTGTTTCTTTTCATCTCCAGTCAAATTTGTACTGAATTTGTTACTGAATCTGTTCAGCTTCCCTTTCTTGCTCTTTTAGCATAACTTTTAACTTGGAACATTCAATTTAAAGCTCTGTAAGTGATCCTATATCTTGTTAGAATTCAGTATGGCCTCACCTTGTCAATCCTGTGCTTCCTGCAAGTGTTACACATTCCATTTTATATCCGTTCTTTGTATATGTCCTGTCCTCGGAGAGCTATCATCTTGTTGGCTCACTTCAAGTTCTTCATTATATTGCTCTTTTCCTCCTGATAATTGTTCTTAATTTTTGCTTTGTTTTGTTTTTGAGGCAGGGTCTCACTCTAATCCAGGCTGACCTGGAACTTCACTCTGTAGCTTCATGCTGGCCTTGGACACACAGAGATCCTCCTACCTCAGCCTCTCCAGAGCTGGGATTAAGGCATATATGCCTGGCCTGTCTTAATTATTTTAAATTTTCTTTTAGTTCTCTTTTTGTTCTAATGGAAATCTAAAATCGCAGAGTTCTACCCTCTCCCCTCTTTTATGATCTAGCCATAATCTCACTGGTTTTATTTTTGATAGCCTTTCTTGAGGTACACAAATCTTCTTTTCCACATTTTCACTTGATCTTGTAAGTAGTTCAAGGGGCCTATTTTTAGTCCTAGTCACCTTTCAGATGAATCAAAAATACGGAACACATATTTCACAAAGCAGCCTGTCATCCTTGATCCGGGACCATACTAATCTCTGTATTGTCCCAATTTGTGTATCTGCTGCCGAAACAAGCATAAGAAAATAAAATTTTAAATACTTTTCAGCCTATAGAATGTTATTTTAAAAATAAGGTCATAGCATCCTAATTAACTTTGACAGCTCGTGTATTTCAGAATTGAAAATGTTTTGACATCTTCATGTATGTATTTGATCATATTCATCCCCCATTACCATCTCTTCTTCCTCTGCTACCCCCCACAGAACCTCTTCCTCTTTCCAATTAATAATCTCAGAAAACTTGTAGAAATGTGAATGAAAATTTACCACCTATTTTTCCAGTTTTAGTGGGAAATTAGCACTGTTGTGATTAATACACAAACGAAAGCATCTTAAATCCCAGCTCTAAGGGAATAGAGATAGGCACAACATTATCAAATTAAGTGAAGTTGTACATCATAAATGCATACTTAGCTCTTGGACAGTATTATATTTCAAGTTCAGTGCTGTTAGGAGAAATGTGTTGGATGAAATAAAACTTTCAAATAGCTGTGGGAAATGATTAATTGAGTACCTGGCAATTTAAACGACATGTAAAGTATACAAGGAAAGAGTCTTTAATGTCACCTGTATTGTGATTAATTTTACAAAAGATGGCTTAAGCTGTAAGATTTTCTTGTTTGCTACTTATATTGATGATAAAAATCTAAGTATTTTGTTTTAAACTGGGCATCCAACTTCCTATAATGACGCTGCTGTTTTTGAGCCACATCCCAACCTTCCCAGGATGCACTGGAAAATCGCTTCGAATGTATCAAATCTTCCTGGAGCTCCACAGACCCTAAATTTGACCTTTCAGGCGGACAAGAAATCTGCTCCCACAATGCAGCAGGACTGGCGTGTCCCACACCTGCGGGGCGCTTTGTCCCTCACAATGACGATGCCCATGCCTGGCACAGGGCCCTTGGGACGACTCATCGAAGTTCAAAGCATGATCTGCTCCCCTTTGGGGCTCTGAAGTTGCCTCCCTAACTCCTCCAAGACCAACCTCACCGGGCCCAGGGCCTCCAGCTCGCTCCTCAGTGCAGCCACTGACACCGCAGACGGCTCTGTGCTCAGCTCTTGCAGGGAGCGGACTTCTTTTGCAACTCTTGACATGGCAGGAACGGGGCTTGGGGCGCCCTCAGTCTCCCAGAAGACACTCCAGGGATTGTTGATAATCATATTCACCCTGTCACCATTCCCTGGTCACGCTGGAAGGAGCATCAGGATCTGATTATTATAAACTGCAAAGCCTGCACCTTCGCTTATCGGCCCATTGGCACTCAGCTCGACATCTTTCGATGAAGAGCATGAAATATCCTCTCCAAGGCCCTGGCGTCGCCCATGGCGGCTTCTGATGTTTCGCAGGCGCCTCCAGACCCGAGAAAGGCTGCTTCTCCGAGCCTGTGTGGATGCGATGGAGGCTTCTCGGCAACTATTTGAAACAAAAACACATTAAGTTAGCGCCAGGCCGCCACGCTGCCGTTGCGAAAGCCTCTGCACGAGGCGCACACTGCGCAGGAGCGGAAGCCTCTGCCCAAAGTGGAAGCTGACTTCCTCTTTCTAGTCACGGGGTTCATTAATGGGATTTTGGACGTTGGCAGCCATTATTCTTTTATCTTTACGCACAGAGAAAGACGCACTTGAGGGGAAAAGAAATAGTGTATTTTGTCTTTTGTTGATGCCTTCATGCTAAATAATATGTTTATTCATTTCTTTGTCACAAGAGAGGAGCCACCTCAGTCATACCGTGGAGGACCCATAGGGAACCCCACAGAGAACGAGGGGATGAACAAGGGACCCACAGCCACAGCCATTCAATCAACACAGGATAAGCCAGTGAGGCAGAACCCAACGACAAAGACCCCTAAGTTCTCAACAATAAGGCAGCCTTAATACTCACCCACCAAGACTCAGGGAACTATGCGGAAGAGGGGGCGGAAAGATTGTGAGAGCCGTGGTGGGGGAGACTATCCAGAGGTACGGACAGGAGAACCTGGCTATCCATGGTCCCCTGTCACAAGGACTGATCCAGACGACCCATGGAGGAGGTTATCCAGCGGAGTGGGGAGGGGAATTGGGGATAACAACTCATTGTTTGCCCACTAAATGTTGTAACTCATTATGGACAATAAATATAGATTTTAAAATTTATTCATTTCTAATTTTTAGAATTTATTTTGATCAAATAAAATAATTGAATGCCAAGAAATTGTAATTTTCCATCTAATAGATAAAAATAATATTTTGGGAATTGATTACACTTGAATGTTTATTGTTTTGTAATTATTGCATGATTATTTATAATTTTCAGTGATTTGGCATGGGAAAATAAAGTCCTGAAACATATACATGTCAGTACATTAAAGTACTGAGTCAGCTCAGTTGTTCACAAGAACAGGAAAATGGAATGCCAGCTCTTAACCTTAAATGTACTTTTATGCTTAATTTTACTTCCTGTTAAATATTTTACACTGGTATGTAAAATAAAAGTGAATTTTTATTTCCCTTATTAATAATTATGTTTGTTAATGTTTATCATGCAGCTGTTTAAACACATACGACATATTGTTACTGTGTTCTTACATATCCTGTTAAAAAAAATCCTATCTTTTAAAGTAGTGAAATAGTTCTTGATGTACTAGAGAACAAAAATGAGCTGACTTTTCAGATAAGCAAGTGTTAAACAAAGAACCAAATGGATAAAAGAGGAAAATGTGTCTAGTTAGCTTCTCCATGTGAATTTCGCTGAAACCTACAAGATGTGAGACTTTATGGTACCATGAATACTGGAGTGTGCAGATCTCAGGGCTGCTGTGCAGACTTCACAGCATAGCCTGGGTCAGCCATCTTTTTTCTGAGTGAAGCAAACACTCAAAGGAATTCACGACTTTTTTCTGTTCTCAACTGAATAATTTTATGAAAATGAACCATCAGAAATTGATTTTTCACCAGAGCTGGAAAACCTTGCCTACTGGTTATATTATAGTAAAAAAAAAAACAATGTACAAAGTTCTTTATAAACCAATGAAAAAGGAAGGAATTGTAGTAATCTCCATATTTTTCTAAAGTCTTATTTTCAATTAAAAAATATAAAAATGTAGGTCATAGGTGGCGGCTCACAAATGGAGTCAGCCCTTCAGAGGTCAAGGCAGGAGAATCACAAGTTTTCGGCCAGCTTGAGGTACCTAACCAGACTTTGTCTCCAATACAAGAAAATAATTAAACCAAAAATGATAGAATCACGATTCTTCAGGCAATCCTTGCACACCTTTTAATAATCTGGCAGGCCTCACAGTCCTAGAATTCAGGCTCCTTTTTGCTTTCATTACCATTAGATAGATGCTTTCATATAAATGGAAACATTTTTCCTCAAAGCATTAATTCTAAACATACTCCTTATATTAAGGATTATGTAGCCACATTTTTGAAAATGCCTTGTGTGAGACTTTTTCCTATTATGTGATTCCTTTATAGTTAATTTGATTATCTGCTGGTATAGGGGCCAATAGATGTGAGTATTCTGTGGATGTCTCTATGTACATATATATATATATATATATTCCAGCTAATACCTCAGATGTGTGATTGTTTAATATATACCATACTGTTTGCACAGAACAGGGCTTCCATTAATAGTGGGTTTTCTTATTCTAAATTTGAAAATCAGTCCGTAGATATTGATCTGGAATGAAATCTTTCTATTGATCTTTTTCATTTTTAATACAGCAATTCCTATTATATGGCCCATTCTTCAAGTCAAATTGTATCTTTCCAAATCCAGAAATAGGTAAGGTAAAGAGTCTCTGAAAATGTCTTAGTTTAGTAAGTTACTAAAAATTGGGGTGACTGGATGCTAACATACCTAGTAACCGCCTAGAAAGTAACAGACGACAACTGGCCTGAGCTTGCGCGAGTCAGTCACTCATTTCAACTTGAGCCTCTGCTTTGCCTTGAAGAGAGCTTGGAGAGTGGAATCTGCAGTGACCTGAGAGGATTCTTGTCGTTGCTTTCGAGATTGTTTGAGTTTTGACTTCAATAAGAAACATGATTAAATGTGTTATTTGTTTTAAATGTGCTTCAGTTTTGGTTTTTAGATTGCTAAGTTGTCTTGCCATTTAAAGTTTAATTTTAGTTTATTAGTTTTAACAAGCTGCAGGTAATTTTCAAGGTGTGATGAGATGTTAATGGAAGCCTTGTATAAGTCAATGAAATGATAGGGATAAAGGAGATCTTTATTTGTCTATAGTGCATTCAAGATTATATAATTAGGTTTAAAGATGAAATGTCTGATTTGTAAAATATTTAATGTAATATCAGACTTACACAAAATAAGATTTTTCTGTGTGAGAACTCTTACACTGCATTTGATTTTTAATGAATGTTCTAATGAATGATTTATGAATTTTTGTCTTCAGTCTCTGTAGTATATCTCAATATATTAATAAAAAGGATTGTTCTCACCATAAAAGGCTTGTCTTCATATTTTATGCCCTTTTTTTGTTTTTTTATTTCTTCAAACAGGGTCTCACTCCAGTCCAGGTTACTTACTTTGCTCCAGGCTGGCCTTGAACTCACAGTGATCTTCCTATCTCAACCTCTTCCAAGTGCTGGGACAAAAGGTATGTGCCACCATGCCCAGCTCATATTTTATACTCTTGATGTATTATTTTTTTTCATTCAGCCATCTAGCAAATGAATGCTTACTATATCATGGGTAATGTTAGGTAGGTGCTGGGAATCAATCATTGAACCAGATAAAAACTCTTAGGAACTTTACATTTAACCAAGAAAATATTTTTTTAAATATTTTATTTATTTATTTATTTATGAGAGAGCGGGGGGGGGGCAAACAGAAAGAGAATGAGCACACCAGGGCCTCCAGCCTCTGCAAATGAACTCCAGACACATGATGAACTCCAGACACATGCACCCTCTTGTGCATCTAGCTTTATATGAACAGTGGGAAATCGAACTCTGGTCCTTCTGCATCACAGGCAAATACAGAGATGCCTTAACTGCTAAGCCATCTTTTCAGCCCTTAATCAGGAAAATATGAATGCCAAATAATTACTTTTAATTTTGGTAAATTCCTTTTAATTTTGGCAGAGAATCACAAGGTACAATGCAAACAAATCTAGACTACTAGTCTGGAAAGATCATGGAAGGTTTCTTCAGAAAATGAACTTCGGCTGGGGCTGACAAGAGGGCTCAGTGGGGAAAGTCCTTGCACACAAGTATGATGACCTGAGTTCACATTCCCAGCATCCAGGTAACAATGTCAAACATGGTGCCAGTTAATGCCAGTGCTGGGGAGGCGGGGGTGGAATGCTTGGCACTTAGTGCACATTTTATTGGATAACTGGTGAATTCTAGGTTCAGCAAGAAACTATCTCAGTATCTCAGAGGACATTGACTGAGGAAGACACCTGATGTTGACCTCTGGCCTCTACACACATACACATATAAGAAAAAAATTACTTAAGCTTTTAAACCCAAAAGATGAGAAAAGCCGGACATAGTGGTGCATGCCTGTAATCCCAGCAATGGGGAGGCAGATCGCTGTGAGTTTGAGGCCAGCCTGGGACTACATAGTAAATTACAGGTCAGCCTGGGCTAGAGCGAGACCCTACCTCAAAAAAAAAAAAAAAAAGAGTGAGGTGAATGCTAAAGAAAAATTTCAGACAGAGTATACTAACAGATGTTTTCATAAAAACTACAGAAAGAAAAGGGATAGATAATAGACCTTATGATAAGGGCCATATTTTATTAAGACCATATATGAACCATGGTGATAGTGTTGGATTTGACCCCAAGTCAATAGTTTTAAAAAATGGACTTTAAAAGAGACAGTCATTTTAGTAGATTTGGGGTTTTTTTTTTTTTTTATAATATTTCAGTTGCTGTTTGAAGGCTGGCTAGATGGCGAGAGTGAATTCAGAAAGGATAGGAAGTTCTGCGCTCGGTAGCTCCAGAGAATGTATGTTTTCCCAAGAGATAGAATCACTTTTCTAAGAGATGCCAGCAGCATTCTTTCAGAATGGAACACACAGAGGACAGTCTGAGACACAGGACCACTGTTCTGGCCCCAGTGTGGTATAATGACATGCACTGTCTTGAAATGATCAGTTTTCATAAAATGGTAGCTGGGAAAATGATAAGCAGAACTTTGGAGAAAATGAAGATAATCTGAAGGAATCATTTCTACCACATCAACTGTTAAGAGGACTTCTATGGTTTCAGATTGGTGCCAATCCACCTTTAGTTGTGTGAATTTGCCCCGTCCTACCCAAGCAGCATGAAGACTCATGTTGGTAGAAGGTTGAAGCAGTCAGTTTGGTTATCAGTAGAGGATCCTCCTTACAATTAACTCATCAGTAAAACAGTGTATTACGACTACATTAGAGTCTCAGTCAGCCTTAGTGTTCTGCAGTAATAAATTACTACATTAGTTTCTGTTCTGATTGCTGTGACAAAATACCTGGTAAATGCAACTTAAGGAATGAAGAGTGTCTGGCTTACAGTTTGAGTTGTAAGTCCCTCGTAGTGGGGAGGTCAGCTGGCAGGAGGTCACATCCACAGTCAGGTGCAAGCTGGTGCTTAGCTCTTTTTTTTCCTTTTATTCAGTCAGGCCCCCAGCCTGCGGGATGGTGACAATCCACAGAGTATTGGTCTCCCCACCTCATCAACCTAAACTAGAAAATCCCTCACAGACACACGAAGATATGTGCCTCCTAGGTGATTGTAAATCCTGTCAAGTGGAAGGTAGTAACCATTGTAATTGCTAAAGACTTCTTGAATAACCACTAATACACATTGCTTCAGTAAATATTTGTTGTCAAATGGTGCTGCAGTTGGGATCTTATGTATACTCAAAGGTTATTGTAGTTAAAGCTTAGTGCCATGGCGCTGTTGGGAGTTGGTGGAAACTTTTGAAGAGGTAAGGCCCAGTGGAGAGGTAGGTCAAGTCACTGGGGGAGTACGCTGCCAGAGATTGTGAGACCTGGTCTTTCCTTCTCTTTGCTTTTGGGTTATGAGGTAAGCAGCTTTGCTCCATGACGTGCTATGCCCTGACTGATGCTACACCACAGTCCCAAAGCAGTGGACCAAAACTCGAAAAATATGTCAAAACTAAGTTCAATGTCACAGGCATGTGATAGAGTGATTGGTGGTAAACTGGCTAACGCATGTAGCTCTTGATTTAGTCTCAGTAAATAGAAACAATGGATTCAATCAAGAATTGAAAATATGTAGGTGCAAAAATCATTGTTAGAGGGCTGGAGAGATGGCTCAGCGGATAAGGCACTTGCTTCCAGTGCCTAAGGACCCGGGTTCAATTCCCCAGTACCCACATACGCCAGACCCACAAGGTGGTGGCCCTGCTCTCTCTCTCTCTCTCTCTCTCTCTCTCTCTCTCTCTCTCTCTCTGTATTTCTCTCCTTGAAAAATGAATAAATATTTTTAAAAAATCATTGTTAGAGAAGACAGGACGAAGGAAGGGGAAAGCCATCAAATATGATTCCTGACTTACAGGTGGTTGCAGCACATAGTTGGGTGGGAGAAATGGGCTTATTAAAGTTTTGAGAGGTTTTGATTATGAGCTGACAGCAAGACAGAAAAGAAATGTAGGCATCAGAAAAGTGTACACAACACGGATGGAAGTTGCAGGACATGCGTGGCGGCGCACGCCTGTAATCGCAGCACTCGGGAGGCAGAGGCAGGAGGATTGCCAAGAGTTTGAAGCCACCCTAGAAGGGAAAGTAGTGATTCTCAGTGAGCAGCCACACAGAGGTGTGACTGGTCCCCCCAGATCATTTCTTTTTTTATATATATATTTATTCATTTTCAAGCAGAGAGAGAGAGAGAGAGAGAGAGAGAGAGAGAGAGAGAGAGAGAGAGAGAGAGAGAGAGAGAGCACCAAGACCTTGTGGGTCTGGCTTATGTGGGTACTGGGGAATTGAACCGGGAGCTTTAGGCACTGGAGGCAAGTGCCTTAACCTCTGAGCCATCTCTCCAGCCCTATCATTTCTTTTTTTAAGAAACAGTTTATAAGCAGAGAAGAGATAGAATGGGCGTGCCAGAGCACTGCAAACTGACCCCAGACTCATGCGCCACTTTGTGCATCCGGCTTTCCTTGGGTCCTGGGGCATCACTGCAGGCAGGCACTTCACAGCTGAGCCCTGTCTGCAGCCCCCGTGCCCCCAGGTCACCAAGGGCTGCTGCTAGGATCCAGTGCAGCCCTGCAGGGCCTACAACAGAGGCTTCGGAGGTGCAGAAACTTGGGGGTTCACAAATGCTGAGCTTTCTAACAGTGTAGGCTTCAAGGCTTCAGCTAACCGAGCACAAAGGAGCCCAGGAGGCGACAGAGCGCATGCAGCGTGGCACCACGAGATGCTTGGGATCGAAACGGTTCCCAGCACCAGCTCCTCGAATTTCAACAAGAAAAGGCTTAAGGGAATGGACCTTGGGGTGGAGATGGCTCAGGGGATAAAGGCGCTTACTTGGATTCCCCAGGACCCAGTAGAGCCAGATGCACAAAGTGGTGCATGCGCCTGGAGCGCCTTTGCAGAAGGTCTCAGCGCCCATTCTCTCAAATAAATAAATAAATTATATATAAATACAATGGGTCTTGTCTGGAAAAGCAAAAACAAAAGTGGCTGGTAGCCTTCCGGCGGAAGCAGAGACGTCACGCGAACCTCTGCGCCTGTGGCGCGCACCTTCACCGCGGCGCGCACCTTCACCGAGGCGCAGTGCGCAGGCGCAGGAGGGGCGGGGCGCGTCCGAGCAGCTTCCGCCCCGAGCTTCCGGGTGGCCGGGGCACAGCCAGTGCTTCCGGGGCGAGGTCACGAGTTGACAGGAGTCCCTGGGCGGCGGTGGAGGCGTCGGGCGGCGGCCGCAGCAGCAGCAGGGAAGGACGTCGTCTGCAGGCGAGGCTGGGTCCTGCGAGAGGACGGGCTCGTCATGGCGGATGTGAGTGCGTCCCTCGGACGGAGGCCGGGAGGTCGTCGTCCTCGGCCGGGCGACTCCCGGGGAGAGCCGTGGTCCGGGTTCAATCCCCCACCCACCTGCTCGTGTCGATTAAAGATGATGGGCAGTCAACGTGAACGCGGGAAAGTTGACATAGAATGTTCCCGAATGAATCTGGGAGCAGCGGGATGGAAAGCGTTCAGGGAAATATTTACGAGTTTTCGCGCTTGGCATTCTCAGGTGCACTCACCCACCGTCTTGATAAAACCTCCAGTTCTGCGGTGGGTGCAGGATCCATGACTTTAGGGTCTGTAATGACGCTGAGATTTAGAGACAAGTTTAATTTGCTCCAAGTTACGCAGCCAGTAAAAGATCAGATAATACCACGGTGTGAGGAGCGTCAGCAGTGACGTCAGGGCCGGCGAGGAAGGGAGTGCAAAGCACACTGTAACACAGCTTTTTAAAAATGCTCTCTTGCAGGATCTAAAGCGGTTTCTGTATAAGAAGTTACCAAGGTAAAGGATTACAAATTTGTTAATTGAATTAATCCTGTTACATGTTAATTTTGCGAGATGTTTGCTTTTCTTTTTTACACTAATGTTTTGTATATATTATGCTAATTATTTGCTATATTTAAATACCTGACACAACCATAAGTATAAGCTTTGGCCTTTGAGCCTGTGGATGAATAGCACTTGCCAGTGAGTGGTAGACACTGGAACTTAGATTCCTTGCCACTTTCAAGTTCTTTAAAATTTACTGTCACAGTAGTACACTGAATTATAGTTTGAAGTTGTTATAGTAACTTAAGAGAAAAAAATTCAGAACTCGCCTTTACTTTTAATATAACTATTAAGACATCATTGCTGATAATACAAATATATTTGATTCAGATAACAATTCATACTTGAAAAATGACAGGTTTCTTTTGCCTACACAGTCCATTTGATGTACTATTTTATAAAGACACCTAAATTAAGGTTAACATCTTGTTACATATTTTACCGAGTTGAGGACTGTCACTTGAATTCACATTTGCTTTAATGTAAAATGATTATTTTGTTGACAAGGGCCACTTTTTTCTGCATTCACAACTGTTTATATAGCAGTAACTCAAAATTCTGAGATTTAAGGAGGTGAGAGAAAGAGAAATATGGCTGGAGAGATACACTTTCACATTACAGAATAAACTGACTTGGAATTAATTGAATAACCTTTGGGGTAATTTAGCAGAATATGTGGTGAGGTCCTTTTTTCTTTTCTCCCCAATCTGAAGTTATAAAGGGTGGATGTCAGTTTGTTTCTGTAGGTTTGAAAAATAAGCTTTTTGGTTTTTTGTTCAGTGTGGCTACACATGTCTTTGCTTTAGCTCTTGCTTATAAGATTACTGATTTGAATTTATGTGTTATATTTTTCATGTGTGTTCATGAAGAAAACACTATTGAGGTGCTAATGAAGTAATGATTATCATTGAGTTCATGTTAATTCCATACTTAATTTTATTTTCTTCCTCTTAATAAATTGACAAACTATGGGTACCAGTTTCTGATTGTTTTCTCAAACAAATGATCAGCAATACAGACCGAAGTAGCTTTGCATGCTAAAGTGAGATCATAGAAATGACTTCAAGGGTGAGGGAGATGGCTCAGCAGTTAAAGGCACTTGCTTACAAAGCCTACCTGCCTAGGATTGATTCCTCATTATTCACGCCAAGCCAGATACACAGGGTCACATGCATCTGGAACCCAGTTTGCTGCAGCAGCAAGAGGCCCTCATGCTCTCTCTCTCTCTCTCTCTCCCTCCCTCCCTCCCTCCCCCCTCTCTCTCTCTCCTTCTCCCCCCTCTCCCCCTCTCTCCCTCTCTCTCTCCTCCTCTCCCTCTCTCTCTCCCCCTCTCCCTCCCTCCCTCCTTCCCTCTCTCTCTCCTTCCTCTCCCTCTCTTGTTCCCTCTCCTATCTCCTTTCTCCCTTCTTCTCCCTCATAATTAAATTGAATCCTGGGGGAGAGGTGACTATATAAGGTAATCAATGGAGGAAAATCACAATTATTTTGTGACCTTTATAACTTTAACATTAAAACTTCTCATGTTGATTACAAGTATGTGGGAGAATGAAAACAAATACTAAAACTAATATTCACTAATTCACTAGCACATTAGAAACATTGACAAAGTGATCCAGTCACGGTGGCACATGCCTGTGATGCTAGCACTTGGGAGGGGAAGGCAGGGGAATCAGGAGTTCATGTCCAGTCTTGGCCATATAGCTTGGGCTACATGGGAGATCCTGACTCAAGACAAAAAAGCAGCAAAAAATTGAGACAGTGTTTTACTTTGTAAAAACAAGCATCCTTTCTAGACCTCAGTGAACTGTCATACATGTACTTTGAATCAGCTTTCCACATTTCACCCTTTGTATTTTCCATGTTATGACAAATCTCTGAGATTTCCTTTAAGTGTGATTTTGCAGAGGCAGTGGGAGTGGGGAGCATCACCTTCTCTGGGATGTTTTCATTAACCCACTTTCCTTATTTACATCAATAGGTCCACTTCCACTGAGGTCTCTGGCTTCTTATCTGAGCAGCTTTAATGTTGATCCAATCTAGTTGAAAAGTAAACGTTGTGCTTATGAATTCTTTATCTTTTAACTAAAGGGGGGCATCATGTGTAGTGCCCATACAGTATTTGTAAAGGGTTGTAGCTCAGTGGTAGAGTGCAGCTGAATACTTCAAAGGTCCTGGGTTCAGTAGCTAGCATTGTGAAAGGGTGGGGGGAAGAATGTTTGTAATAACATATGGCAGGAAGGGAATTATTGTCATCATCTCCATTGCATTTGTAGTTTGTATAGTGTGGTGTGTGATGTATTCTCATGCATGTGCCAATGCTACAACCTGTGTGAACCTGCAGAGGTCAGAGGAGAAGGTCCTGTGTCTCCCTCCATCGCTCATCTGCCTTTTCCTTGAAACCAGTCTCACTGATTCCAGAGCTTCCTTTTTTTTTTTTTATTAGCCCCAGTGAGTCCCCTGTCTGTGCTCCCCACAGGACTAGGGCTACAGACGTGTGTGGCCATACCCAGCTGTTTATGTGGGTGCTAGGGAATTGAACTCAGGTGGTCTCCTGCCCCCACAGGCCTTCATGCTTGTTCAGGAAGAGCTCTCACCACTGAGTCATCTGTCCGCCCCATTGTCTCTTATATTTTATAAGGACCGACCAAATTAATTTATATTTGTGATCATTTCTTGAAAATGGACTTGTGTTCAAAGGACAAAAAGAATGAAGAAATAATTGTTTTGTGAACACTTTGATTTATGACAGACGTGAGTTTGCATGAAAGCCGTTTTGCTTCAGAGTAGTGGGTTCATGCTTTTAACTATTATACTTTTATGCTTCTCAACAACCAAGTCAGCAAGATTCAGACACTAATAGAAAGTAGTTTTTAAATTCTCTGTTAAGCATTGTTACTGAATTTGTATTTTAAAAATCTAATTGTGACCCATAAATGTTTGAGGCTTTAATAACTACAACTTTTTATGTCTTACTTTACTTTAAAATATTATTTATTTGCATATATGTCTACGTATGTGTGTGTGTGTGTGTGTGTGTGTGTGTGTGTGTGTGTGTGTAAGCACACCAGGATCTCTTGCACCTGCAAACAAACCATCCTACTTTACATGGGTACTGGGGAATTGAACCCAGGCCAGCAGCTTTGAAAGCAAGTATCTTTAACTGCTGAGTCACCTCCCCATTCCCCTGCTTTTTATGTTTTAAAATTATCAAATACTTTATAGCTACATGAAAAATACTAGCATTATGACTTTTTGTGGGTGCATGCTAAGCACATACTCTACCCCTGAGCTACAGCTTTAGTCCCAATATGATGTCTTTATTATGAATTTTTTTCAGAATAAAAATGGTTATTTCAGTAAGCTTTGGCTTTCTATAGAATATTTCATTAAATTTACTTCATATAAAAGTGTGTCTATTAGTGAATCAGCCAGTTACTATTTTTAGTAAAATCTGTTCATACATTTTGTCTACTATGTATGTAGAATTGAAAACAACTTTTATGTTTATGACTTGATTTCTAAAAGTGAGTTCTAGAACAGTGTAATTGCTCTACTTTCTTAAGCTTGTATCTCTGGAGTTGCAGTCCATAAAAAAGAACATCCTTTTATTTTTAACCTCTTTTGGTATATAAATTGCTATTTAAACTAATTACCATAGCAATGAAAAAACAAGCTATTTGTGGTGCAATGTTTTGTTCTAAACACTTTTTTAAAAATAATTTTTTTTTTGTTTTTTGGTTTTTCAGGTAGGGTCTCGCTCTAGTCCAGGCTGACCTGGAATTCTCTACAGAGTCTCAGGGTGGCCTTGAACTCACAGCAATCCTCCTACTTCTGCCTCCCGAGTGCTGGGATTAAAGGCATGCGCCACCACGCCCGGCTTAAAAATAATTTTTAAAAAAACATTTTTATTTGAGCTGAGCATGATGGTGCATACCTTTTTGATCCCAGCACTTAGGAGGCAGAGGTAGGAGGACCACGGTGAGTTTGAGGCCAGCCTGGGGGACTCCTGAGTAAACTCCAGGTCAGCCTGGGCTAGAGTGAGACCCTACCTCAAAAAAACAAACAACAACAACAAAAATGTATTTATTTGAGAGAAAGAGAGAATGGACGGGCCTTATGCCACTGCAAAGGAACTCCAGACACATGTGCCACCTTGTGCATCTGGCTTTACATGGGTACTGGGGAATTGTACCCAGGTCCTTTGAGCTTTCAAGCAAATGCCTTAACTGCTGAGCCATCTCTCCAGCCCTTCTAAACAATTTTATATCAAATTTTCACTTGGTGGGTTTTTTGGGGGAGTGACGAGGTGAGGTAGGTTCTCACTCACTAGCCCAGACTGACCTGGAATTCACTCAGTAGTCCCAGGCTGGCCTTGAACTCACCGTGGTCCTCCTACCTCTGCCTCCCATGTGCTGGGATCAAAGGCATGCACCATCATGCTCACCTACTCGTTTTTCCAAATTTGTTGATTTTTGAGTGGATAATAAATTCATAAAGCTCAGTATTCAGAAGTTAACTGAGATAAAGATGCATCCTATCACTGCCCTCTAGTTACATAGTTCTGGAAAAGTCCCTGTTTTCACAGATATTTCATGTACCTTCAAACAAACATGGATATAGTACATGTATTCATACACACTCACATAGGCTTACACATTTTGTTATAAAATTTGGTGCTTCTCATATTATTCAAAACTCTGGGATTTTTTTTCTATTTAAGTTTGGGCTGGAGAGATCGCTCAGTGGTTAAGGCACTTGCCTGCAAAGCCATTTAATGACTGAAGTTTGATTCCCCCGTACCCCCTGCATGCATCTGGAGTTCGTTTGCAGTGTCAGGAGGCCCTGGTGTGCCCATTCTCTCTCTCTTATCTACCTCTCTCTCTCTCTCTCTCAAATAAAAATACCAAAAAAGAGAGTATAAGTTGGAGGGCCTGGAGAGCTGACTCAGTGGTTAAAGATGCTTGTTTGCAAAGCCTGATAGCCTAGGTTCAATCCCCCAGTACCCACATTAAGACAGATGCATAAAGTGGGGGATGCATATGAAGGTCATTTGCAGTGATGAGTTCCTGGTGCATCCATACTCACATTCTCTCTTTTCCCTCAACCCCTTCTTCCCTCTCTCCCTTCTCCAACAAATAAATAAGTAAATAAATATGTATTTTTTTAAATAAGAGGATATAACTTTGAGATCAAGGATTATGTGTACAAAGGGCTTTTAGTCTGTTAAGTATTGTTCTTGAATTTGTATTTTAAAATCTAGTTGTGACCTAAAAACGTCTCTGGCTTTAATGATCACAACCAGCTTAGCTGAGATACCATTTCTTTGATCCACTGTCTGCACCAGTCCTTCTTTTGCCAAGCAAGTACCTTTAACCATTGAGCCATCTCCCCAGTCCCTCTTTTTGTAACTTAACCATTTTCTGATGAATCTCTTTAGATATTTATTTATTTGCAAGGATAGAGAAAGATTGGGGATGCCTTTTGTGCATCTGGCTTTATGTGGGTACTGAAGAATTGAACCCAGGCCATCAGGTTGTGTAAGCAAGCATCTTTAACTACTCGGGAGGCACGGGTAGGATTGCCGTGAGTTCGAAGCCACCCTGAAACTACATAGTGAATTTCTAGGTCAGCCTGGGCTAGAGTGAGACCTACCTCAGAAAAACAAACAAACAAAAAAAAGATAAGCTTTGTGAAATCTGTAGCTGGCTGAGCTTGGTTGTCATAATGCATCAGAAAAAAATGAGGAAAAGGGCAAAAAAAGTCCTTTTATTTTTATTTTTAGTCACTGTCACCACTGTTAAACTTTTCTGCTCTTGTAAACCATGGAATGATAATGCATTAAACTTGAGTCTTCTTTAATAAACTGTACATATTTATAAATATCCTAAACTTGTCAGTAATACACATTGATTGGCTTTCTGGTAGAATTTTAGGAAACACAAGAGATTGTAGAAAAATAATAATTGAGGTCCTGTGGATTTTCAGAAAAATGTGTAAGGGCAGAGGATTTAGCTCAGTGGTAAAGTGCTTGCCTAGTGTACATAAAGCCCTGGGTTCAGTCCCTAGCCCTGGGATAAAAAAGAAATATGCATGAGAATTACCAGAAAATGAAATGTTTTACAACATTTAACTTTTTTCTCTTTATAGTGTTGAAGGGCTCCATGCTATCGTTGTGTCAGATAGAGATGGAGTACCTGTTATTAAAGGTAAACCTGAGTACTTAAATACATGTGTCGTTTGCTTTTGGCTCAAAATGAATGTGTTTACAATTGAGTAGAAAAGGGGAAAATATATAAAACTTAATTTCAACAAATTCAAACAACAGGCTTAGTTGAAGGAAATGTTTACTTTTGTATGTTGAAGGCTGAGTTGGAACCTATAGTGAATTATGTGTCAAATGTATCTGTTAACGTCTAGAATTTCAGCTTGGATTTATCATAGACCCAGTTTTCCATTGGAGATGTTTATGGCTTGGTACAAACCACCAAGTTTATCTAAGTGATGAAAGTGTGAGTGTGTATGTGTGTGTGTATGGAGAGTGTATATTTGTGTGTGTGTGTGTATATATATATATAGATATATATATATAGATATATATATAGAGAGAGAGACAGAGAGAGAACTAAAGAACTGAATTTTACATATATATAATCCCATGGATATATTTTATATTAGTATTTCTAGTAATTTTAGAATAGCACTCATATTTATTTGGTTTATTATATATTGACTGGGTTTGTTTGTTTTTGATTGGGTGGTTGGGGGGGTGGTTGTGTTAGTGCTGGGAGTTAATCCCAAAACCTTGCTCTTGTTAAACAAGATATCTACCATTGAACCTTATCACCATCCCATATTGATTTCCTTCACTCTTGCTTAGTTTCCTGCTTCCTTACTAGAAACAATGTTTTAACTTAAATACTTTAGTGAATAGATTTAACAAGAAGTTGGAATGTTTTTAGCTTTTTATCGAAGTATATTTGCTATTACAGAGTCAGTATAGGCCCAGATTATTTTTACTCTTTCTGGCTTTTCACATGCTCAAAGTGGATGCTACTAGTTTTACTTACTATAAAGATTGAGTAATGTTTCATACTTTTATTTATAATTTCTTTTCCACCTGGGATCATACATGCCAGATAATTTTAGGCATTGGGATTGAAAAGTGCTGTAGAAGTCTTCCATTTTAGATCTTAACATGGCAAATGCAGAGAGTACCTTGCCTGTCCAGAGTTGTACATGAGGCGGTGGCAAGATGATAGAGCCCGCCATGCAATGTGGGCGGCCACACACCGGTCACCTGGCTTTGATGATTCTTCACAGAACATCTGAATCTCAAGCTCTGTACTCACTGACACAGCTAACTCCAGTCAAGCCTTTTGAGTGAGAGAAACATGAAGAGATAGCCAGCTCAGTAGGGTTGATGAGAGCAAAAGGTTTTGTAGCGTTTTTCATTATTGTATTCTAGCGTAGCTCTCAGATAACCAGAATATTTAGTAAGTGATAAAGCAGCTAGAGAAATGGCCCAGTGGTTAAAGGCACTTTCTTGCAAAGCCTAACAGCCTGGGTTTGGTTTTCTGGTTCCCACATAAAGCTAGATATAGTGTGTGTCTGCAGTTCCTTTGCAGCTACAACATAGGGCCTGGCATGCCTATGTTCACTCTCTGCCTCCCTCTCGGTCACTCACTCTCAAATAAATAAAAATATTTTAACTAATAAAATATACTGATCAGCATTTCTTCCTTAAGTTATAATTGCAGAGCTTTTATTTATTTATTTATTTATTTATTTATTTATTTATTTATTTATTTATTTATTTATTTTTGAGGTAGGGCCTCACTATAGCCCAGGCTGACCTGGAACTTACTCTGTAGCTCCAGGCTGGCCCAGAACTCACAGTGATCCTCCTATCTTAATCTCCTGGGATAAAGGTGTGCACCACCATGCCTGACTTCTTATAGAACTTCTGATTGGGCAGTTTTTCCCACCTGAATTGATGAGACCAATTAGTGATGTGATTTTCATCATGGTAAAGTATATCTTTGTGTTTAGTTTTTGATGGGTCTATTTTTTAAAAAAGTTATTATGAAACTTCTTCCTATTCTCTACATAATTTTTCTTATTTTCCAGTGGCCAATGACAGTGCTCCAGAGCATGCTTTGAGACCTGGCTTCTTATCTACATTTGCTCTAGCTACAGACCAGGGGAGCAAGCTTGGACTTTCAAAAAATAAAAGTATCATTTGTTACTATAACACCTATCAGGTAAGTGCATAATTGGTGAATGGTTTGCTGACTTCAGTTATCAGTTTCACATCTTTTACATAAAATAGCTTTTGTTATAACTAAATTTCAGTTTGAAGGGGATGAAATTGAAAATTTTTCACCTTCAAATTATTTATATTAAAACTGGTGATTTTCTTTCTGCCTTGACACTGGAGAATAATTACTGTAGAAAAGTATTTAGACTTTAAAATGAAAACATATTCTATGGGGATGGGGGGGCATCGGGGAATTGGGGATAACAACTCATTGTTTGCCCACTAAATAATGAAACTCATTATGGACAATAAATAAATTAATTAATTAATTAAAATGCACACATGTGAAAAAAAAAGCATATTCTAAAAAGTGTAAACTAGCTCACTTTTAACTCCAGTAGATGGTGCCGTTAGCTTATATAGCTATGATCTCTCACTTTTTTTGTGATAAATAAAACATTTTCCATAAAAATTCAGTGATAAGCTGTTTAAATTTGTTTTTGTTTCTGTTTGTTATTTTCAAATCATATGTGACAAAGGAAGTCTTGTGAGGAAGAAATGAGTTGTGATTCTTTTGTTCTCCAATTGCATTTTCTTAAGGAAGTCATTCCTTTTGCTTTAATGTTTCCTGCAGTATGATTCATGTATTTGTGATGACACACAGTGGTTTTAACTTAAGTTTAAAGATACATTTCAACCTATCTAACATTTAATTTCACCAAGAAATATTAGGTTAAAGTTGAGTTTCAAAGACAGTGAAAGTTTAAATTATAGTGAGACACAGACAGGTTAAAACAAATTATATAGACAAAGATAAAATGACGTTAGTTTCCCCTTATCTTTGGGGCATCTGTTTTGGGACCCTAGTGGATGGCAGAAATTGCAGAGAATTCCAAATCCTACACATACTGTTTTTTCCTGTACATATAAATTTATGTTAAATTTAAGTTATTATTTAGATGCAGAGATTATAGGTTTAAATTTTTTTTAATATTTATCTGTTTTAATGGTCTGTGTGTGTGTGTGGTATACACACATGTGTGTGTAAATGTGCATGCCCCATGTGCATACATGCAGAAACCAGAGGAGAATATGGAGTGTACTCTATCATCTTTTAAACTACTTTATTTATTTGCAAGGAGAGAAAGAGAAAGAACAGGGGTATGCTAGGGCCTCATGTTCCTACAAACTCCAGATGCATGCACCACTTTGTCCATCTGGTTTTATGTGGGTACTGGGGAATCCAACCCAGGCTGCTAGACTTTGCAGGCAAGCGTCTTTAATCTCTCTATCTTCTTTATTTCTTTGAGACAGAGTTTCTCGCTGCTTTTCAGTTAAACTGTCAGATCAGGGATGAATACCAACAATTCTGCTGTCTCTACCCCTCATCACTGGGATTATATACTTGCCACACCCAACTTTTTACATGGATAGTAGGGATCGAACTCAGGTCCTTATCTTTGCACAAGCACTACCCACTGTTTCATTCCCTAGCCCCAAGAGTATACATTTTAAGCCACTTCAGCATGTGATTTTTTTTCCTTAGTTAATTGAAATTTTTCACTTAGAGGAAGCTCTATCTTCTCTTTGTCATTTTTGAATTGCCAGCTTCATGCCTTTTATACTTTAGGACCACTGTTAATAATACTGTGACAGGTAATCTGATAACTGAGACAGTAGCATATATAGCATGGACATAGTGCATAAAGATGGATCACATCCCAAGAAGACCAGAGCAGTACACATAATATGCCTCATGATATTCAACATGGAAAGCAATTCAAAACTAATGAATTGTTCTTTTTTGTTTGTTTTCGAGGTAGGACCTTACTCTAGCCCAGGTTGACCTTAAACTCACTCTGTAGTCCCAGGTTGACCTTGCATTCACAGTGATTCTCTTACCTCTGCATCCAGAGTGCTGGAATTAAAGATGCGCACCACCACACCTGGATGAATTGTTTCCTTTCTGGAATGTCCTATTTAATATTTTGGATCATGGGTAACTAAATTACTACCATTTAATTTCAACTCTGTATTGAGCCTTTATTATGTAAGTTATTGATGAGATGAAGACTTGGTTCCACCTTGAAGACTTTTAAAGCTAAGTGGTAATAGTTATTTTCACCTCCTTCATATTTCATGCTGTAATCATGTTAGGCTAATAACGCTGATGGAAGATTTTCAGTTGAACCATACTACCTTTGCACAAATATAGCATCTTATTTGGACTTTATTTTCATTTTAGGTGGTTCAATTCAATCGTTTACCTCTAGTGGTGAGTTTCATAGCCAGCAGCAATGCCAACACAGGTATGTTGTACCTTAAATTCAGATTTTAATTTTTTGTACTAACAGTCTGTACAATTTAATATGATAGAAATGATATAACACAGTGTAAAGTTATGACTTACCTTGTCTTTCTTCCTTGAACTTGAGAAAAGTGATTTGTTTGAACCCTAGTTTTCATATATGTATAATGGAGCTTCTTCATCTTATGAGGTGATTTTCAAGTTTAAGTGAGACAGTGCGTAAGGAGTGTTTGTTTTTTTTTTTTTTTTCTTTTGAGATAGAAATGAGAACCGTTCCTTGTCCACATTAAAGTAGTTTAAGAAAACAAGGTTGCAAAACATAAACCAAACAAAACATAATAAATTATTTAATTCTATGTAGTTCAGTCAGTCGACTAGTCAGTTAGAATTTTTAATGTTTTGAATGCTAGTGGACAAGATGAATGTGGTTGAGAAACTGAGCGCTGAAGAAAGAGAACCAACAGAAGCTTCACGTTGTCGTTGGGCAACTGTGAAATCCCATAATATGTCATGTCCTTTCTTGGACATTATGTGTAAAATAATAACATCATCTAGTTGAACCTTTTGGGTGAAGTAGAAAATTTTCTTTAAAGATTAGTCGCATTCAAATTTGGAACTGTTGTGCCTTCTGTTTATTCCCAAGATGAGCTGGTTGTTTTGACTGTGCCATGGAAGCCTGGCCTGTAGTATGTAACCTTTTTAATAAAGTATTATACCTCACATTATCTGTCAGATACAGCATTGAACTTTGCTTGAGAAATATAAATATGTCCTACAAACATTTTAATACATTTATCTTTAAAGTTTTTTCTTTTGAAATACCCATTTACATCTTAGACGTTTTTGTAAAAAAATGTTTTTATTTGTGAGAGAGAGAAAATATGAAAATGCCAAGGCTTCCTCCCAGTGCATATGAAATTCAGACACATGTGCCTCTTTGTTCACTTGTACATGGGTACTGGAGAATTAAGCCTGGGCCAGCAGACTTTACAAGGAAGCACCTTTAACTGCTGAGCCATTTCTCCAGGGCCCTTATAAATTTCTGGTTTCTTTCACTCAATCATATCAAAGCCTACTTAACCTCTTTTCAGATAATGGTAAGATTTGTTCACTTATTTGTAAAATTTGTGCATTATTATTTGTGCATTATTTCTAGATCTGGAATTTTGAAACAAAGTGTTAAAAATTATTAAGATTTCCTTTCAAAATTACAATATAATAACACAAATAGTTCACTTAGTATCTATAAATCATCTATTGATTATAAACTTCATAATGAATATGGAATTTTTGCTTTATGAAATATTGTATTCTGTTTTTGTTGTGGGGATTAAACTATGATTTATTTATTTACTTATTTATTTATTTATTTATTTTGGTTTTTTGAGGTAGGGTCTCGCTCTCGCCCAGGCTGACCTGGAATTCACTATGTAGTCTCAGGGTGGCCTTGAACTCAAGGCAATCCTCTTACCTCTGCTTCCCTGAGGGCTGGGATTAAAGGTGTGCACCACCACGCCCGGCTGGGTTTTTTGGTTTTTTTTTTTTTGTTTGTTTGCTTTTTGGCTTATTTACCTTTTATCAACTAAATTTGGGACAGAATTTCATGACTTTTCAGAAAAAAATTTCTAACATATTTCTGAAATTTCTTTTAGGACTAATCGTCAGCCTGGAAAAGGAACTTGCTCCATTATTTGAAGAATTGATAAAAGTTGTGGAAGTGTCTTAGTTTGATAGTTGTGTTGTATATTTTGTCTTCATTATAACCAATTCCAATTCAGCAATCTTTAGACCACAGTAATGCTTTTACCTATGTACTCAAGAAAGGGCCACTGCTCTACCTTATGCTAAAGAAAGAGTCTGTAGATTGGATTGTAGAGACATCAGTTGTCATGCTCACTGTATAAGGCCCCTTCTTTAGCAAGGTCTGGAGATTCCACAGCGACGGTCCTGTCTACTACAGCTCCCATGGAGGCACCTGACAGGATTGGGATTCGCTCCAGTGGGTTAGAATCAAAGCAGCGCATTGACCCCAGGAGCCACGGTGTGCTCCCAGTTGTACAATTCTCTCAGCTAGGAAAGAATGCCACCTGCCCTTTTTATTGTGAATAAGGAGAACCTATTTTTTCAGCTTATGTTTTATTTCTTGCATTGAGTATGAGGAATGAAAAAATGACTTAGTAAAAATAAAATCCGTACAATCACTAACTTTCCTTTGTACATATTATTTTACAGTGTAGATGAGTATTACTAATAGATTTAATTCTTATTATGCTGCTCTTGACTGAAAAGCTTTCTTTTGTCCGACTTTGCCTTCTGAAACAGTGTTTTAATGTTTGTGTATTCTTTATAAAATTTAAATGACTTGTGATTGATTGAATTGTTTCCATTATCAGTATATAAACATGATAGTATAACCATTTTTTCACATGAGTATAAATAAAATAGTATTTTTTAAAATAAAATTGAGCGTGTGTAGGTCTTTTTCATTCCAGACTTCTTTCCAAAAATTTACGGACATAGTTCACTCTTTAAACTACATGAATGAATAGTAATTTTTTTGTAGATGTTGTATTGGTAGATTATTTTACCTTGTATAAACTGTCAATTAGAAAATAAACCTTATGGAGTTAAAAGTGCTTACTCGAAAAGCCTGCTGGCCTGGGTTTGATTCTCTATTATCCACATGCTGGAGGCCAGTTATGTGACATGTGAAACAAAAAGTGTCTTAGGAATGAAATGGCCAATGTCTCCCCTCCTGAATCTCCTCTTCATCAAACCCTCTCTTTTATAACCAGCCCTTCTTCTGTTTTGATGTCATCTGTTTTTTTTCCTCCAGCATCCATGACAACATGCAAATGTGCCCAATATTATGCAGGTCTTTTGCAGGTAACAACAGCTGCTGTGAGGTCATGAATACAGCAGCTGCTCTGTCTGAAGAAAGTTTCCAAAGTCCTCTAGGCTCTTACTTTTTTTTTTTTTCCGCCACCTCTTTTGGAATGGTCCCCGAGCCTTGGAGGGTGTGATAGAAATGTCTCAGGGCTGAACACTCACTATCACAATTCTGCACATTGACAAGTTTTGAGCTTTTCTGAATAGTCACCAATTGAGAAGTTTCTCAAAAGTGTGAGAAGCACTAATATATGGGGATAAGAATAAATATTTACAGGAAAATTTGGTGGGTATAATTATTCATTTGGCCAAACAACAATAGTAGCTTCCTTCCTTGGACTTAATGATCTTCCCAGCCCTGGGCTAACCAGCACATTCACCTGCTGAGCCATTTCTCTAGTTGGCCCTAGGCCTTTTTATTTATTTTTTGAGGTAGGGTCTCACCCCAGCACATGGTGGCCTTGAACTCACAGCGATCCTCCTACCTCTGCATCCTGAGTACCTGGATTAAAGGTGCATACCACCATGCCCAGCTAATCTTTTTTAAATTTTTTTAATTTGCAAGCAGAGAAGACAGAATGAGCACAATGGGGCCTCCAGCTGTTGCAAACTCCAGATGCATGTGCCACCTTGTGCATCTAGCTTTATGTGGGTACTGGGGAATCCAACCCAGGGGGCTTTGCAGGCAAGTGTCAACAGCTGAGCCATCTCTGCTAATCTAAAAATTTTAATTAAACTTTATAGACTCCCAGTCTAAGGTAGATTGGAAATGTTTTTAAAAGTAAATCTGGGCTGGAGAGATGGCTCAGCAGTGTCAGGGTGCTCTGATATGTCAATACTCTCACTGCCTCCTATCAAATAAAAATTTTAAAAAGTCTAAATCTAGCTGGGGGTGGTGGTGCACCCCTTTAATCCCAGCACTCTGGAGGCAGAGGTAGGATCACTATGAGTTTGAGGCCACACTGAGACTACATAGCGAATTCTAGGGCAGCCTGGGCTAGAGACCCTACCTCAAAAAGCCAAAATTAGAGCCCTAACACAATCTCTGAGGAAGTGGGATGACAAGCAAAAGAGCTACTCCCACAGCAAGGCGCATAACCTAGGGAAGGGCAACGGAGAGAGGCACCAAGGTGTCACTGCCCACCGCCCGCGGGGACAATGATAAAAACACACACACAAACACACATACACCGCGTATGGGTGGAAGAATGTGCATTCTCTCTTTATTGCTCTCTTTCAGATCTCATTGCTCATACCCCATACCTGTTACCTCATTCCTCATATCTCTTCATCTATTACCTGCAGATATGCTACAGAATATATATAGAGAGAGCTCCTTGCCAATCAGGGAGCTATTTATTGGTCTATGACAAGAACCTGTGGGCATGATGTGCAAATAGCCTAATCAGGACTACCTCCTGAAACTCATTAAGCCAAGTCCCTCTTGGCAGGCTGTCAGGTGCCGTCCAAGACTAAGCCAGGGTGTGCCTCCAAAGGCCCCCAAAAGCTTTCGCCCCTGACACCAAGGGTGTCTAAAATTTTCCAAAATACAAATTTAGAGACTGAAAAACCTAATAACTATGCAAAATTTAAACTCACCCACGAACTCAGGGAAATTTGTGGAAGAGGGGGCAGAAAGAATGTAAGAGTCATGGGGGGAGAATAATGCATAAAAGGGAATGTCATCCTGGTTTCAATGGCTTTATCTAATAACTTATGATACTGAGCATTGTGGTGTTTATATGTATATATATATACATATATTTATATATATATATATATATATATATATATATATATAATTTTAAGACAATAAAAACGTTTAAAATATCCAAACAAACAAAAGTAAGTCTGGTCCTCCACCACAGATACAAGATAATCTACTTGCAGTCAGGACCAGACAAAATAAATCCGTAGTGAGCAGAGTGAAGGCACATGCTGGCACTGCGACACAGTGTCCTTGGCTAGGAGTATAGTAAGAATGTGGGTTTGCTGTAGCCAATCTGAAATATGGGGGGGGGGTTGGACAGGATTTAATCTTGCTTGCTTTGCCCACAACAGGGGCACAGCATCACTCCCTGCACAGGTACTGCGATGAGGAAAGCAGGAGTGCACCTTTGCATGCAGCATGGGTGGGAACAGACGAGAAGGGGCTACTCCATTGGCTTGTTCCCATGTCCAGTGGCTCTGGAGTAGGGGCAGCTTCCCCCAGAGACAGTACTAGCCTCTCCCCACCCCTAAGTCTTTGCTCTTTCAGTGGAAACACTGCTTTTGTGGATTAAGATTTTTCCCACAAGGAATTCAGAAAATAATTACTAGTATTTTGGCTGTTTTATTTAAGGATACTTCCTGGTAGGGACATCTTGCTCACTGCTCTCCCCTATTTCCCTGCTCTGATCTGCCATTTGCGCAAAATATCCTCTCCTTCCCTCATTGTGGACTTGAAGTAATGGGCTTTTTGAAGTAGAAGCCTAATGCTCTCTCACTGGATGGCTGAGAGCAGACACAGCATCTAGCCTGGTCCTAAGTATGTATCGGGCATGTCACTCTTCATGTTAGCTCCACAACAGTGGTTTCTTTCTTAGCTGCTTACCTCTCGCAGTGTTTACCTTAGTTGCTTCTCTATATTGTCTTATGTACACTTACTGTCTTTTCATACTGAACTAAGAATTCTGGGAGGAATAGGCCTATCTCCTCAGCTTCCAATCTTGTATGACTCCTAGATTACTGAAGTATCATTGCTATTTATAGTATTAATTAGTTGTATTTAAGTTACAAATAATAAAAATGTTTAATAGCAAAATTATGCATGGACAATTAAATCATGCATTTTTACTTAGTAAACAGAATCAAAAGTATAAATAAATATATTTTACATAAAGTAAAAATATTATTTACATGAAGAAACATTTTCAAGAGAACAAACCAAAAAATATCTTAAGGGGGTTCATTTGTAACTTCTTACTTTGTAATGATACAATGCATTTCAACCTGACTTTTGCTTTATTCCATAGGATACAAACATAACAAACTACATTAAATATCTTTTTCAGTGATAAGAATCAAACCCAGTGCCTTATGCCAGGGAAGTGCTCTTCTACCATTGAGACACTTCCATAGCCACCTCCAACTGTTGAGATATTCAAAAACGTCATGTCATTTTTGAATCTTCCCTTAGTTGTTTAAATAACAGAAGGAATTTCTTTTCTTTTTTAAAATATTTTATTTATTCATGTCAAGCAGAGAGATGAGAGAGAGAGAGAGAGAGAGAGAGAGAGAGAGAGAGAGAGAGAGAGAGAGAGAGAGCATCAGGGCCACTACCTTGTGGGTCTGGCATATGTGGGTCCTGAGGAATTGAACCAGGGGCCTTAGGCACTGGAGACAAGTGCCTGAACTGCTGAGCCATCTCTCCAGCCCAGGAATTTATTTTCTTAATTCATCTATTTGTGGAGCGAGAGAGACAATATGGGTGTACCAGAATGAACTCCAGATGCTTGTGCCATTTTGTGCATCTGGCTTTATGTGGGCAAGTGGGGAATTGAACTAGGTCCATCAGGCTTTGCAAGTAAGCACCCTTTAACTGCTGAGCCACCTCCCCAGCCCAGAAGGAAATTATTTTTAACAAGTCATCTGTGCTGGTGAATCTTGACAGTGGATTTGATTGGATTGAGAGATGCCTTGGAGGTTAGTCAAGCATATTCTTGGGGTTACAGCTTGCCCTGCCCACTTCCTGCTTCCTACATGTGATGGTGTGAGCTGTTCCACCACACCCTCTCCATCCCATTGTATTGAAACCCTTTAAACTGTTCTCAGGTATTTTGGTCACAATGACAAGCTAGACATCTCTCAATGATGACAACAGTGGTATATCAGCTTTGCACCACTGTCTGCCTTTCCATCCATGTTTATGTCCTTTCCAACTTCTGTCTTAAAAAGCCATATTAATAAAGATAGAGGAAATTAAAATGTTTATGAACTCAATCCCAGTATTTCATTCTAACTCAACCCTCTTATTGCAGTTTGCAACAGTTATGTATTGTGTATTTTTAAAATATCTTTATTATGAATAAGTTTCTACATTGTATGAGCAAATCTTGTGAATGTGTCCCCATTTCCCTCCTCTCTGTCCCCTACCCACTGGGGTTCTTCCTTGGTGCACATACTGGATCTGTCCATAGGTTAGGGGGTTATGAACTGCACCAGAGGTAGCTGGTTTTTCTTTCTTCCCCCTTTGTGCATAGTTGCCGATGGGGGCAATGTCTCTGGATATTCTCCCCGACCATGGCTCTTACATTCTTTCTGCTCCCTCTTCTGCTCAGTTTGAGTCATGCTGGGTGAGTTTGAAGTCTGTTTTATTGTTGAGATCTTAAGTGTCTTTGGACTTCTGCTTTGGGTTGTGTTGGGTATCATTGTATTACATACTCTGTGTAGATTTAGTGTTATTCTCACTACTGGAAACAGACATTTCTCTTTCATAAGGCTTGGATGCTGTACAGTTAACCCTATACAGCCAATTCTGGGAAGGAGTTATAACACATTGTTTTTGAGAAGTACCATTCACTTTAAAGAACCTCATATAAAGACAACAGAGCTTATAATGCACTAGTATTATAATTGTAATGATACTATTAACCCAAAAGTTATTGAGTACTATATTATCCTTCCTCATTCGGGGTTATCTCTCTCTTAAGACATTTCCACCTAACTGATTAAAATTGTACATTCATTTGCCTTTATCACCCTACCTAATTGCCCACAGGATATTTCGTTTTCATAGATTAGTCCTTAGAAGGGAAGGATACACTAGGTTTCAAAGCCTCAAAAAGAAAATATAATTGCTGAGCATGATGGTACACGCCTTTGATCCCAGCATTTGGGAGTAAGAGGTAGGAGGATCGCTGTGAGTTTGAGTCCACCCTATGACTACATAGTGAATTCCAGTTCAGTCTGGGCTAGAGCAAGACCCTAACTCAAAAAAACCAAAAAAAAAGGGAAACATTTTCCATCTTTGTCTTGAAAACTGTTTTTGATGTTTATCTAAAAGCAAAGCAGCCTTCCTCCAAAAGTCCTTGATGTTTATTGTCTTAATGTGCTTCCTAAAGAGGCAGCCTGAGCCCACCCGCATAACCTTCCTGGTTCACAGCACATCCTGAGGTTAGCTGTGCTGACCACAGCTCAGGGCAGCCCTCAGGTCAACAAGCTTGGAGCCACCGAGGGAGAAAACAAAACCATCCAGCCTCCATGTTCTGAGGGTGGGCTCCTGGAAGCTCAGTTCATCGGCCATGGGTCGGAGTGCCAGGCGTATTCCACTTTGCCCCCGAGCCACTGTTGGCAAGAAAGTTCTACTTAAAGATGAACGACTGAGAGCGGACCGTGCCTTCACCTTGGTCCAGCTGTTTCCTTATTTGTGACTGTAATAAAACACAGGTGTATCTGTTATTGACTGGCTCTAAGATAATGGAAATGAAGACATGTTGATTAGTAAGGAAGCCATGTGGCTGTAAATTAATTATGCCCCTCCCACCAAGTTTTAATTTGCTTTTTTGGATTTTTCCCAAGAGACATGGTAGAGTGATTGTTAAAACTTGTTCAATTGGGAATTGATCTAATATTTATGGGAATACAAATGCAATGCTATTCTTTGACTCCAAAGTGAGATATAGAACTAAAATTATTGATTTGGAAAGATGTTTATAATAATTTGGTGAGAGAGCAGATACCAGAGAATTTTCTTTACTTCTTTCTTTCTCCCTTTCTTTATTTGAAAGCAGAGAGAGACAGAAGAGAGACAGAGAATGTATGTGCCAGGGCCTCTAGCTGCTGCAAATGAACTCCAGATGAATGTGCCACGTTGTATATCTGGCTTTAGGTAGGTACTGGGGATTGAACCCTCGTAGTAAGGCTTTCCTGGCAAGCACCTTAAATGCTGGGCCATCTCTCCAGCCCCTGAGAATTTTCTTTTTAAGTATTTATTTTCCCGGAGAGAAGTCTGAAAGTATGTACATTTGATGTGTTTGTATTTTGTTTAGAAAATACAAAGAATTAGAAATCAGTTTGTATCTGAGCAAAAGTTTCAAATGATAAAGTATTTCTTCATTAACATTGAAGCAATCTCATTATGAGTAGCATATAAAATTAGATTTCACACTGAAAAGATTATCCAGAACAAAAGTGTCAGTATCTACAAGGGAATATTCATCAAGAGACTCTCAGGTTTCTTTCTTTCTTTCTCTTTTTTACAAGTGGGAGGGGAAACTCTGGGCCACCTACCACTAAGCTACAACTCGAGCCTTTTAGCCCTGTAGACAGATCATTTCACAAAGATATGGGAAAATATGTTTTATTCTTGAAAACATTGAGGCTATAATCTGGGTGTATTTAAGTGCTTCCCTCAAAGGTTTACATGTCAAGGCTAGTTCCCAATAGTGGTGGCATTGGGAGGTGATGAGGCCTTTTGTAAAAATATTTTATTTATTCATTTGAGAGGAAGAGAGGCAGACAGAGAGACAATGGTGTGTCAGGGCCTCCAGCCACTGCAATCCAACTCCAGACACATGCACCACCTTGTGCATCTGGCTTTACGTGGGTACTGGGGAATCGAACTCGGGTCCTTCTGCTTTGCAGGCAAATGCCTTATCCCCTAAGCCATCTCTCCAGCCCATTTTAAAAAATATTTATTTGTTTGTTCATTTATTGAGAGAGAGAAAGAGAGGAGAGAGAAGGTGATGGGGTCTTTTAAAATGTGGGGCCTAGTGGGAGGCCATGGGGTCACTGTTTGGAAGTGAGTTACTCTCTGGCACCTGTTTTTCATTCCATACATGTCCTTGTTATTGTGTTCCACCATGAGGTCTTCCCTAGAGCTGAGTTCATGTTGGTGCTATGAACTAAATCAACCTCTTTTTCTTAAGTAGCTTTCCTTAGCTATTTCATCTGATCAACAGAATCTAAACTACTAAATGACACATAAGAAATGTTAGAAAACGTTAAGGGCAGCCTCTTGGCTGTCAACTCTTTAATTTGTAAACACGTGAAAACAGATTCAGGGACTGGTCAGTTTTCAGGAACTCTCTGTCTCCTCTCCCCACCCCCCAGGAGTTTTATAGCAAGCAGATAAAATATCCTTTGATCTACACAAAATGCAGCTAAGTTCCTGTCCCAACCTTCCTCCTTTGGCAATCTAAAAGGTTTTTCAAATAGAAATATATATGTCAGCTTCCCTCTGTGATACCTCTGCTTCCAGACAAGCAGGACTTGCCAGCACATTCTACAGGAAGACTGACAGGGCACTGGGCCAGGGCTGAGACCCAGACACGGGCCCATCTTCCTTTCTATAACCCAGGCTCCAAAATAATGCACAAGCCTTCAAACAGAATTCCCTTTGATTCTTGGGGATTCTCTGACTCAACAGAAACATGCTTGAAATCAGCAACATATTATTTCTCAGGCATCTGGGTATTAACTCACCAGCTTCCAGCGTAATATCTTGATCCATTCATCAGCTTCTACTCCTGTCTTTGCACACAGATAAAATGTTCTGAATGGGAATACTAAGCTGATAAAACAAAAGAAAAAATATGAAATACTCTAGCTATACAAACATGCATACATACATATATGCATACATAAATACATACATGTTGGTTGAATATGAACTGAGTATTTCCAAAGGAAAAAGAATTAAGGCCCCAGCATCTAGCAACTTGAAGAACTGGTATATGCAGAGCTATCCTGCCAGGAAACTAGAAATGTCTGTCTAGGAAGCTGTAGATTAAATTATTACAGGGCAGGTTTATATGCTCTAAGGAGACTTCAGAGAAGAACCGTCATGAGCAGGACACCCCCAGATCGTTTTGTTGTGCGTGTTTTGTTTGGAACATAAAGTGTTTACTCAGCTGGGCTCTCTGGTGACTCAGAGCCTGAGCTCTGATTGAGAGGATAAAGCTGGGCAGATGAGACAGGGTTGCTGAAAAAACTCATTTGTGTTGCTTATTTAAGGAGGCTAATTCTGCCTCCTGTGGATGTGGGCAGTTTGAACACATACGACAGGAAAAAAGAGAGAATAAAAATCAATTAGTTATTTCATTCATTTTGACCACGAACTCTGTTAGCAAAATGAGCCTTCCTTCTGACACAAAAGACTTGCTAGATGTGTGGTAACTCTTCACTGCCTCTGACTAGCTGGTCAAAATCATTCGAGTGATAAGATCAGCCCGAACATATCCTGCTGGCTGTTCTTACAACTGAAATACAAAATACAAAAAATATTTACTCTTTAGTGAAAAACAAAGGCCTTGAGCTGAATTCCGAAGCTTTTCTATTAGCTAAAGCCCAGGCAGCAGATCTTGTAGGCATCCGGCATTGGTGGACACTAGGTACATCCCAAAGGGGAGATGGTATCCATTTGATGTAGGGCTGGTCGAGGGGTGCGTGAGCAGGGCGAGGAAGGAGTGACAGGGACATTAAACAGACGGTATGTGTATGTTGTGTGTAAACTGGTTTCTGGAATTGTCGTTAGTTGACACTCCCTGTGGAGACACACACACAGTTGCCCACTTTCTTCTTGCAAACAGAACTCCAGGCAATACATTCTAATTAGTTTTAGCCAATTATGATTATGGTCATTTATGCTATGTTGTGACTAATGAACTAGGGGAAGTCTCCAGGGAAACGTAGGTTTTCCTGATAAAAAGGGACAGGCGGGGCTGAACCATCTTTCCATGAGAACTGAAGTTGAAAGAGGCAGCATGACAAAAGTCCAGGAATTGTAGAGATCAGACCTGTTAACAGCAGATGCCTGCCTCTTGGGTTCTTGTCATGTGAGAAAACCACACCTTTGTTAGTTCATGTGGAAAATTTTAAAAACATACCCATTGTTAGTTGATGTCATAGAATTGCTCATTTCCTATGGTGAAATAATGAAGTTGTAATTTCACAGACAAGATTTGTATTATCAGGTTGCACATTCTTTAGACTTTTGGGATAAAAGGCCACAGTGCTTGCAATTTGCTTTCCGTTGGTTTGGAAAAAGAAATGCTAAAGAGCAATAATGACCAAGCACCTGTGGTATATTGTTGGTGAACCTTGGTTCAGGGTGTGTGAGAGCTTTGTCTTTCAGCTTGTGTGTGCTTAAGAACCTTCCAAGCTGTTAGGTGATGAGACACTCGCAAGATGCTTTATCAGACATTGTCATAACAATATAAGGCACTCATCACTGCAGTCAGCAAAATTTTAACTAAAACTAAGAGGAAAACAAATGAAGTCATCTAAAATGTGAATGGCAGCATGTGTCATAGTAACATGACTCACAACTTAAACCCAGCTGATCTTGCCTCTTTAAGCAACTTTTTTTTTTTGGGGGGGGGGTTGCAGTAGGGTCTCGCTCTAGCCCAGGCTGACCTGGATGGAATTCAGTATGTAGTCTCAGGCTGGCCTTGAACTCACAATAATCCTCCTACCTCGACCTCCCAAGTACTGGGATTAAAGGCATGTACCACCATGCCTGGCATAAAATTTTTAAAAAAAGAATTTTTTTTCTTTATAAAAATGACTTACCAAAAACAGTTTACCCGTTCCTGTGAATAATCAAATTGCACAGCTGAGCATTCTGTCAGGTCTAGGATCCGAATTGGCTCTGGTGACTGAAAAGAATAAGCAGCCTATGTCATAAAAATAAACACACACCTGTCCATCACTTCCCCCTTAACAAGGATTCTACTCCGTGCGCCTGTCAAGCTTCCTTCCATTAAGACGACTGATAACTCAAAAGCCTTACAAGAAGAGCCACATATTCCTAGTTCCCAAGTAGCTTTTAACAAGCTGAGCATCAAAAAAACATTGCCTTTGTTAATTTACGTTGGATGGAGATAGATTTTAATGCATAGAAGGGAATTTTTCTCCCTTCGTTTTCAATTTCTTAAAAATAATTCATTTATTTACAAGCAGAGAGATAGGAGACAGAGAGAGAGAGAGAGAGAGAGAGAGAGAGAGAGAGAGAGAGAGAGAGAGAGAGAGAGAAGCCAGGCATGGCACTCCCATCATTTTAAAATTTTTATTATTTCAAACATTTTGTATAAGAGATAATTTGGAGATATTATAGCTAAAGGGAACTTCCATTGCTCCAATCAGAGGGAATTATATGTTTTGAAGAGCTAGTGCCTCGCTACTCCAAGAGAACATCTTCTGGGGACCACATCTCTTCTCCACAAAAGCCTTGGCACATGCCTGGAATCCAAACCCAGGCTAGAAGGAAAGAGGAATGCAGGGATTTTATAGACAAGTGTCTCTTTCATCTAGAGAGCTGAGCTCTAGGGGAAAGCGTACTATCAGCTGCTCACCATCTGGTCTTTGAAGTACTTCAGTTCATTCCTGTGCAAAGTGAACCATCTTGTTTTCCAGGTCTGAGAAGAATGAGAACACACAGGTTTTGAATGCAGAAATGCAATATCTAAACATGGTTTATTTATTTATTTATTTATTGTTTTTTTTTCGAGGTAGGGTCTCTCTAGCCCAGGCTGACCTGGAATTTACTATATAGTCTTAGACTGGCCTGGAACTCACAGAGATTCTCCTACCTCTGCCTCCAAGTCCCACCATGCCTGGCTTCGGTTTATTTTCAAAAATACCCAAAAGATCAGACAAAGTAAGCCTGAGAAGGATTCTTGGGTATCATTCTTTTAGTATATATGTGTGTGTGTATGTTTGTGTGGGTGTGTGTGGTGTGTGTGGGTATATACAGTCATATGTGTGCCACGGTGCACATGTGGAGGGAGGTCTGAGGACAGCTTGTCGTCTCCTGCCACCTTACTTGAGACCGTGCCTCCCTTGTTACTGCTTCATTGCTGCCCGTGAGCTTTCAGATTCCCCTGGCTCTGCCTCCCGTTGCTGCCCGCACATGGGGATCACAGATTCACGCATCACTTTGCATCCAGCTTTACATGGGTATTGGGAATTGAGCTCTGGCCAGCGAGCAAGTGCCTTTAACCAATGACTCATCTCCCCAGCCCTTTGTGAGTCACTTTGGAGAAAAGTCTCAAAATATCTATAAAATTAGAATGACTCTATGCATTAACTTCTTAATAGAAGTATTATTAGTTTATCTAAATAGATACAGCTATCATGTGTATTCAAGGGGGTTTCTAGCAATCCGTCAAGCTTCTGTTTCATTAAATTAAAACAAAAAGGGAGGGGAGGGCAGTGGGGAATTGGGGATAACAACTCATTGTTTGCCCACTAAATGTTGTAACTCATTATGGACAATAAATTAAAAAAAAAAAAAAAAGAACAGAAAAGGAACAGAGAGCCTTCAAGGCTCTGCTTGCACGGGTTGGAGATGCAGGTGGGGGCAGAGACAGTTCACCTAGAGAAGCCCCAACAAAGGCGTTGGCTTGGATCCCCGAGTGGGTTTTGTGATCATGGTCTTCAAAATATCTTGCTTGCTTGCTTCCTAAAGGGAATCTGAGAAACTGTTTCTTCTTGTACCTTTAAAGGTCATATCTAAAATGTTTCATCAAAACTCCAAAAAAAAAAAATTAAAACAAAAAAATAGGTATAAGTTTTGAACACCTATTTTTAGTTATACACTATTCTTGGAATGAATATATACGTGTATATTTATTTTAAAACTACTTACATAATTTATCTATATGTATTATAGCCAATTCTTATTTAACAAAGCCAAATATTATTATCATTATTACCTTAAAACAAGCCAACTGAGGTTTAGAAACCTTACAGCACATGATATTTTTACGGCTGTATATTTTTTTCATGTGTATGTGTGTGATATGAGTGTATTTGTGTTTGCAAGTTTGCATTTGTGTGGTTGCATGTGTGGAGGCCAAAAATAGACACTGGAACCCTCCAGTCCTCATGCTACAGAGCAAGTGCTTTACCCACTGAGGCATCCCAGCTCCACATATGCTATTCTAAATCTTACATAAGAATTCCATGACAGCCTTAATCCCAGCACTTGAGAGGCTGAGGTAGGAGGATCGCCATGAGTTCAAGGCCATCCTGAGACTACATAGTAAATTCCAGGTCAACCTGGGCTAGAGCGAAACCATACATCAAAAAAAAAAAAAAAAAAAAAAAAAAAAAAAAAAAAAAAAAAAAAAAAAAAAAAAAAAAAAAAAAAAAAAAAAAAAAAAAAAAAAAGAAAAAGAAAAATAACAAGAATTCCATAACAAAAACTGTTGTTGACCCCTATTACCCTCAAATATACTACCAGAACCTTGATCTATGCTGGGCAGCAATGAACCCAATTAAAGGAAACAATAGAAGTTTCAAGAATAAATCTGCAGGCCAGGCATGGAGGGGCATGCCTGTAATCCTAACACTCAGAAGCTGAGGAAGGAGGATTGGATGTTAAAGAACAGTCTCGGCTACATAGCGAGACTCTATCTCACAAGACAAAGCCAAATGCATAATAAATAAAGCAATATACTACGAATATGCATATACCCATTCCTCAGAAGCATCCAGTCTGTTAGCAACATGAATGAGTGTTTAGATTAGATTCAAATAGCCCAGTACACATGAGAGACTCTGACTCCTAAAATACGAAAGTACAGACGTGTTCTATGACATGGTTGAGGCACACTGAAATGAAACAAGAGTTTTAAAGGTACAATGGCATCAGTCAGGGCAGTTGGGGACACTGGACTTGGAAAGTCCTGAACTCCGCTTACTTTGTCATTTTATAACATAATTTTTTTAGTTTTAGTAATGTCATTGGCCTGCCTTTCAGTAAACATTTTATAATATATTGACTTTTTTAAGGGAACCATAGAAATGTTCCAGAGTTGATTCACTGTAATCATCTTCAATCTCTTCTTTGAGAACAGATTATATGCTTTCTTGAGTATTAACTACAGGTTCCTCTTATGCAGGGCTTTCCAAAAGAATAATCAGGTAATTTTCCACACTTTCAGTCATAAAATAATGAACTCTTGAAACAAGTAAATACAAGTGAATCAAAATGAGTTGGCATTTATGCTTAAAAAATAAAACAAAACAAAAAAATATACAGTGACAACAACAACAAAACCCCTTTCACAGTGATGTGTTCTCTTTCTTGTGGCTGACTCAAGCCAAACCACACTTCCTTACCTTGACCAGGCCCCCTTGCTTGGTGAGATAGCCTTCTTTGGTGCCCAGCTGTAAAGAAAGAAGTTCCACATGAAGCCCAGAATTGCCAGAACATATTTGTCTTTATGGTACCGTCCAATTTTTATTTCATTTTGAGCCCAGGACCTTCGTCCCTCCTGCACTTTACAGAGCTCCACCCCAGCCCTTGTCCTATTCCATGAAATTCAAGTCTGCCTCTGAGCGTTGGTGGATCATCTTACATTTTTCGCTCAGGACTTGAAACCCCTGCGGCTGAGAGACTGTTTGCAGACTGGATCCACAGCAACCAGCAACGATGGAAAGGCTCTCAACTAACTCAAGTTGGCAATTTGAAAACAACACACCACACGGTCTCACTTATGGAGGCGGTGTTTGTCAAAGCGTGCTGTGTGGAAGCCAGCAATGTGTCTTGTTGCAGGGGCATCAGTACGTAAACATGCCTGTGTCCCTGGCCGGTCTTCATGTACCCCAGTTCAGCACCCTTGAATTCAACCAACTGTGGATTGAAAACATTTGAAGAAACACTGTATGTACTGACCACGTACAGATGTAACCATTGTTCCCTAAACAGTACAGTCTAACAATGTGGTATTTTTGTGGTATTTACTTTGTATTAGGTGTGATAAGTAAGAGATAAAGTACAAGAGAGGATAAGCATAGGTTATATGCAAATACTTTGACATTTTATTTATTTATTTATTTATTTATTTGAGAGAGAGAGAGAGACAGTGTTGGCACACCTGGGCTGTTGTTCCTACAAACTCTAAATACTTTTGTCACTCTGTGTGTCTGCGCCTCTAACTGCTGAGCCATCTACCCAGCCACTCTGTGTGTGTGTGTGTGTGTGTGTGTGTGTGTGTGAGAGAGAGAGAGAGAGAGAGAGAGAGAGAGAGAGAGAGAGAGAGAAAGAGAGAGAGAGAATGAGTATGAGCATGCCAGGGCCACCAGCCCCTGCAAACAAACTCCAGATGCATGTGCCACTTTGTGCATCTGGCTTTATGTGGTTCCTGGGGAATGGGACTCAGGCCATCAGGCTTTGCAAGCAAGAACTTTTAACTGCTAAGGCATCTCTCCAGCCCCACTGTGGCGTATTAGATCAGTGTCTCCGCCATCTGCGGATACTGGAATCCATGTGGCATCTTGGAAATATTCCCCACTGATACTGAGGGATGATTCCATTTGGAATAGTGTACTAAGCAAAATGAAAGATTTATTTATTCCAGGACTATCTAGCATTTATATTATGCTAATATGTTTTTTTAAGAAAATATTTCTGTATTTATTTTTTATCTTAAATATATGTTTATTGTCCATAATGTGTTACATTATTCAGTGGGCAAACTGAATTCCCCAATGAAATTCCCCCAATGCCCCCCCATCCCCAATCAGCTGGATATCCTCCTCCGTGTACCGTCTGGATCAGTCCTTGCGGCAGGGGACCCTGGATAGCCTAGTACTCAGCCCGGTCCTCCTAGCCCTACATATTATGCTAATATGTTTTTGAAAATTTTAAGAGGAAACTAAGAAGCAGAATTATAAACATTCATTTTATTAAATAATGTTCATTCCCACCATAACACTTCTTTTTCCCCTGCAAGCTATCTCTTAAAACTCATATTTCCGGCTGCAGAGATGGCTTAATAATTAAGGTCCTTGCCTGAAAAGCCTAACAACCTAGGTTCGATTCCCCAGTGCCCACAAAGATGGATGCACAAGGTGGTGCATTTACCTGAGTTGCTTTACAGTGACTAGAGGCCCTGGTAAGCCCCTTCTCTCTATTGGTCTCTCTTCTCTCTATTTCTCCTTGCAAATAAATTTTAAAAATTAAAAAAAAATTTCATGGACAAATATTAAGAAATATGGATTTATTTACACCTGAATTATACAAGAGATTTAAAATGCAAACAAATCATTTCCTTTAGTCCAGATATCACTAATTCAAGGTAAAAGCAATACCATTCATGAAATATAAAGCATGGTGGGAAAGAAATATTCATAAGACAAAGATCCTAAGACTAAGACTTTTATACTTTCCTATATCTCTGAAGAAAGCAAATCAAATTTCTGGTGGGATGTTTGTTATAATATAATATAATATAATATGATCTCATAATACGGCTTTCATTAGAAGGAAAAGACTAAGAACTGGGAAGTGGCTTTGTTGATGTCAAGGTTCTTTCATTGGGAGTTTCCTGAGTACTTTTTCCTGAGGTGAATTCTTCTTACCAAATAAAGGCAGTAAGCAATGCCACCGCAGTCTAAAGAGCTAAGAAGGGAAGCAACACAGCCACTTTCAGATCTCTATGGCATGAAAGTCAGGATGGACTTCCTTTTAGCAACATTCAACAACACTGGTTTTTTTTTGTATCACATAATCACTTTGATTTATTTTGATGTTAAAGAAATTAAATTGGGGAGCATTGTATAATAAAAATATCATTTTGAGTTATGTGGGTTAATGGCTACAGGGGAAAATAATGAAGGATAGATTGTTATCTAAAACGACTCTCATAGTCTTATCCATTGAAATTAGGCTCATGAATAATGTATTTGATAAAGCTATGGTTTTGATAAGCATAAGGCTACAGATGGAAGAGCTAAAAGTATTAATTAATTAATTTGCAAGCAGAAAGAGATAGAAGAGAGACACTCTGGGGCCTCTAGCCACTGCAAATGGACTCCAGATGCATGCACCATTTTGTGCATCTGGCTTTATGTCCTTAGGCTCTGCAGGCAAGTGCTCTAACCACTGAGAAATCTCTCCAGCCTGAGGACATGAATTTTATCTAGAGTCTCGGGATATAAGAATTTAAATAATATGGCAGATTATCCTTCAAGAATTTATGATCTGTACTGGGAAAGATATTTGGAAAAGCTCCAAGTTGGAAACCACTTAAAATGTTTAACACTAAAGGATCTACTTTCCTGCCTCCCTCGCTGCTTACACCCAATATCTTCAAATGTCATCAGGTGGCCTGTTTGGTAACTGGCAGGGTTTTATTTTATTTTATTTTTGGTGCTTAATTTGTGTAGTTCTTTGTGAGTTCTGGTTATTCGCCCCCTGTTGAAGTACAGCTGGTGAAGATATTCTTCCATCATGTATGCTGTCTGTTGCAGTCAACATTCTAGTTGCTGCGCAGGAAGAACCCAAACAAAAGTGGCTTGTGGAGGAATGGGTTTATTTGGCTTACAGACTCCAGGGGAGACTCCATCCTGGCAGGGAAAACGATGGCATGAGCAGAGGGGTGGACATCACCTCCGCCATAGCACTGCAAACAGCAGCAGGAAAGTGTGCCAAACACTGGCAAAGGGACACTGGCTTATAACCTCATAAGCCCGCCCCCAACAACACAGCTTCATCGAGGTTGTAAAACCCAAACTGCCATCAGCTGAGGATGGATCTATCAGAACACATTCATTTGTTTGTGGGGGACACCTGGATCAAGCCATAACATTGTCTGTTCACATTACTAATGGTTTCTTTTTCTGTTCAGAAACTTTTAATTTCATGTAGTGCTACTTGCTGATTCTTGGGGCCATTTCCTATGCTATTGGAGTCCTGCTCAGAAAGTTCTTGCCTATGCCTAGATCTTGAAGTGTGTTCCCTATTTTTTCTTCTAGCACTTTCAGCATTTCAGGTTTTAGATTAAGGTTTTTGATCCACTGTTAATTGATATTTGTACAGGTGAGAGATACAGATCTGATTTTATTCTCCTGCAGTTAGAGATCCGGTTATGCCAACACCATTTCTTAAATAGGCTGTCTTGTTCCAACTGACTGTTTCTTGTTCACTTGCCAAAGATCAGGTAGTGAAAACAGACTGAGTTTATTTTGGGGTCTTTGATCTTTTCCACCAGTCTTTATGTCTGCTTTGGTGCCAATATCATGTTGTTTCTGTCACTATCCCAAGTGAACAGACACTTCTGTTGGCCAATAAATATTATGCAAAGTATTCAACATCTCTAGCCATCAGGAAATGCAAATTAAAACCATTTGAAGATTCATCTCACCCCAGTCAGAATGGCTCTCATCAAGAAAACTGACAATCGATGCTGGCAAGGGAAAGAGGGTTCCTTCTTCACTGTTGGTGGAAGAGCAAGCTCATCCAGCCATTGAGGGAATAATGCACTGAAGGATATTTAGCCTCCATGATGCTTCGCACTGCTGGGCAACAATTCTACATGGTCTCTTGTGTTTTTGGTGTATCTCACATTCTTTTTGTTTCAAAGCAATTTAAAAACTATTTTTATCTATCTATCTATTTATTTGTGTGTGTGTGTGTGTGTGAGAGAGAGAGAGAGAGAGAGAGAGAGAGAGAACAGTGATGAGTGCACCAGGGCCTCTTGACACTGCAAACAAACTCATGCTCCACTTAGTGCATCTGGCTTTCCTTGGGTACTGGGAATCAAATGAGGACCGACAGGTTCTGCAAGCAAATGCCTTTACCTGCTAAGCCATATTCCAAGCCCTCACACCAATTTTTAAGCATGCTTATATAGTAAAAAAAAAAAAAACTTTGGAAGACAGAAATATTTCCATGCAGAACATAAACCAGAAATGCTTAGTTCCCATTTTAATTTCTTTGGGCCCTTAGGGCTCAGGGTTCAGAGAGGAATGATAGCTTATCACTTACAGGAAAATCACTCACCAGATTATTGATATCCCTGCTGGTTCCCCATGCTGAGTTCCAAGTCCCATAGGGCAACAATAAGACCACAGAAAAGGAGCCCAAAACCTTGTTGATTACAAAACATACTCAGCAATTTCCCCAAATGTAGCTGCCAAAGAATGGTAAGGCAGAGGTAGGAGGATTGCTCTGAGTTTGAAGCCAGCCTGAGACTATGTAGTGAATTCCAGGTCAGCCTGGGCTAGAACGAGATCCTATCTCAACAAAACAAAAACTCTACACAAGCATTTACATTTTAGGAAAATGGAACGTTTTTCATTTTTGCTTTTAGGCAAGTTTTTTTCCCTATAAATAAGATGTAATTTTCTCTCTTCACAGACAGGGTTCATGCAAGAATTGTATTTTCAGAAGAGAAAGCCAAAGTCTGACAACTCTCAGAGCTCACAGGCAGGAGACAGGGGTGCTCAGGTTGAGAACGCTCATGCTCGGTAAAGCACACACACACGATCAAAGCAGTATTTCCCCCTCACCTCTGTTGATCCAGACATTGAGAATTCCATGAGTGGGGAGTAGTAACGAGAGAGATCTCGGAGTCCACTAGAAAGCCTGTAAAGCTTATTTTGTTTGTTGGTTGGTACCGTTGCACAGTAAACTTCATGGGCTGCTCATTGTATAATGTGTTTATTGTCAATCAAGCACTGACTATTATTTAAAATTCCATTTACAAAACCCATCTGCATTATAGTACTGCAATTCTCAGGCAGGAGGATTAGCTCATATGTGGGGAGTGAGCAAAAGTAAAAAATAAAAAGAGGGTAGTGGTGAGCAAGCCAACAACTTGGTACTGGCTGCCTCTTAGTTTTGAGAAAGGGAAAGCGCCGGAGGGCACGGCTTGACTGTCAAATCTTAGGAGCCTAACAAAGTGACAGTTGTGACAGTAAGTGATGCTGCAGTGACTGGTGGAGGCCAAGGACAGGGACAGAGGAAATTAGAACGAACTGGGGAGAGGGGAGCTCTGGATCTGAGCTTTGGTCTCTTCTGGCTTTTAACTGTTGATCATTTTATTTTCCTAAATTTCTCTAGTCCTGACGTCTGATGCCTTCTCCTCCCAACTTTTACAAAGTTAAAAAAAAAAATCTTTCTCAACCAATTTCTAAGATTTTTATTTTCAAGGACATAAAGAATAATAGCCAAAAAAGTAGGCATATCATGCTATCAAAGTTATAAAAACAAGTGATCATTCCTGTCTTTACACATGCCAGACTGGTGGGCAGTGAGGCAGATGTCCAGTAGCTTGCCTGGCATGATGGCCATGGGATCAAAGGTGACCAGCGTGTTTCAGGGCATTGAAGAGGGTCACTGATGAGGAAGACTGACCTTGGATGCTATCATGAGGGGTGGTCAGGGGAGAGCAATGGTGGTGGTAGCATTTCAGACACCAAATGGGAAGAAGAACCTAAGAGAAATGTATGTTGAAGTAGACAGGTTCCAGTGTGAGTTTAGGAGGAACATTAATGGGTTAGGGGGCACGCAGGGTCCAGGTGGGCTGTGGTCATCTGAATGTAATGCTCCCCCCTCATGGGCTCCTGGTACCTTTGGGAAGGTTGTGGAATCATTGGGAGGTGTAGCCTTACTGGAGGAAGAATATCACTGGGGGAGGACCTTGAGATGTTGCATTTCAGCTAATTTGCTGACATCTCTCTTCCTACTTCCTCCCTGCAGATATGACAATGTGCCACGGGCTCCTGTCATACTTTCCCATCAAGATGGACTCTACCCTCTGGAACTGTAAGCTTTTCCTTCCATAAATTTCTGGACAGGTATTTTGTCCCAGCAACAAGAAAATAACTGGTACGAGAGCCACAAAGCCTGTGAACACCACCAAAGGATAATAGCAGGGAGGTCCTGTGCTAATTCTGATTCATTCTCTTCATTTGGTCCCTCCCTCCCTGCCTGTCTTCCTGTAGCCTTCCCTCTTTCCTCTCTTCCTCTTCTTTCATTTTTGTTTGTCACAGAATTTTCCTATGGAGCCCTGAATAGCCACAAATTTAGCCTGGTAAATATCTGGGTTGGTAAATCTCCTTTATAAGAAAGACTTCTCTGATGTCTGGAGAGAAAAAAGTCCTTACAGAAAAGGTCTCCTCAGTTTTAATTTTTTTTTTTTTGTAGCTGAGTATCGGCAAGTAATTATTTTCAAGTGTAGAATGAGTTCTTAATGTTTCCTGTCAGTATTATCATCTTTACCATCAGCACCAATGCAGATTTCTCATACTAGAAGAACTCAGCAAGGAAGGCAGAGAGCAAAGAGCCTTGAGGATAAGGAAAGGAAGGAGTGCAGGCAGGGATTCTGTAGACTCACATTCACAGAACAAACGCAAACGGACTCCTGGAGGAACAATAAGTGTCCAGTTACACCCAAACAACAGGTCATCTTGCAAAGAAGTGCAAATGTGTCAGTGTGTGCATGTCAGTCAGCAAAACAAAAGAGGCACAGAAAATATACTACTCTACCCACAGTTGTTATGGTAAAGCTGGAGAACACTTCTCCTTTGATGGAAAGTTGCAATACAAATGAAATTCTTTTCTTCTCAGTTCTAAGCAGCTTGTCCAGGAGGCCCCATCAACTCCAGCCCCATCAACTCCCTGAGCATACCCTCACCTGTGCACATGGCCTTAGATGGCTACCCAGGGGCAGAGCACAGCCTCACCTGTGCACAGGGACTTAGATGACTACCCAGGGGCAGAGCACAGCCTCACCTGTGCACATGGCCTTAGATGGCTACCCAGGGGCAGAGCACAGCCTCACCTGTGCACAGGGACTTAGATGACTACCCAGGGGCAGAGCACAGCCTCACCTGTGCACA
>PVHP010006835.1:13864-59071 GCA_004024765.1 Zapus hudsonius | reverse complement strand
CCTCTGCCACAGCACTGCAAACAGCGGCAGGAAGGTGTGCCAAACACTGGCAAGGGGAAGCTGGCTTATAACCCCATAAGCCCGCCCCCGACAACACAGCTTCATCGAGGTTGTAAAACCCAAACTGCCATCAGCTGAGGATCGATCTATCAGAACACATTCAATTGTTTGTGGGGGACACCTGGATCAAACCATGACAGTAATCCATATTCTTCTGGAACTGCCTAATTTTAGGAGAATAGCTGTGGGGAAAATTGATCCGGCCCATGAGCTTCAGTAAGAGCTGGCAAATCATAAATGAAGGGCACCTCGTGGTGTTTTCACTACAAAGGGGATGCTGCCAGCCACGTGACCATGAAGGGTTTCGAGATGAATGCTGCTGTAGTGTAATTGGAAATGTGGTAACACTACAGCGTGCTAAGTTTAAATCAATATACAAGTAGTGAAAGAGATCCAATAAGGCTATAAAATAAAAAAGTCTTACATATGGTTGTTCTGCTTGAGTGCCACATTGAGTAGTAATTAGAGCTCCATTAGCTTGCTTCAGAATGGATACAAAAGAGGATTAGATCAGTGACTACAGATATTATGAAAGATAGTGGCAGGAAAATGAGTATTGAGATATAATTTTTTTACTGTGAGTGCTTTTGATAGGTGATACTGACTTGCTATATAAATTAATTGAAGTCAGGCAGTTAATATTGGGATGACAATTGATCAGAAGAACTATTGGTGAAAATTTAAGATATTATCATAATATTGGTTAATGATAGTGTTATAAGGTTAATTAAGCTATGGGTAGTAGAATTAACTCAGATTGTTGAGTATTTGAGTACCATTCTAAGGAGGTTAGTAAAATAGTAGGCAAAATGAGTTTTTAGCATTAACAAAGATTAAGATTTTAGAAAGTCAGTACCATACGTGTTGAATACCATAGCAGGTAATGCTACAGTTGCTTTGCAGGCTCTGATACTAAGATAATAAGAGATACTATGAATGGTAGTAGATAATGTAAGTTTAAAATGAGAAAGCCTCCTATGATATAGATATCTGCCTTTTATAATAAGTACTGATAGCAGGTATGATCAACAAATGGGAATGTAATAAGGCTATGGTTATGTTAAGGTAAATTGAGGGAATTTTTGTAGCCATGAAAATTTATAATTTAGTAAGTCAAATCATTTTTAAATTACCACATTATTTAACTCATTCTAGCCATCTTTTAATTCATTCCTAGGCTAGTTTATAAGCCCAGGATGGAGGTTAGTATTAATGCTATGATGATAATTAATTTTAGGTTATTTGCTTGTGGAACTCACTGAAGAAGAAGTAATCGAGTAATTTCTAGATCAAATGGGAGAAATGGAATGGTGAGGAAAAAGATACTATGAAGAATGGAAGACGTGCTGGGTATAGTGGGTCAAATCTACATTAATATGGATTGACCTCTCTGAACAAATGTTTAGTTGGGAGTGATCAAACTGCAAAAATAAATAGATTGGTGTAGCATTAGTAAAACTTACACTAGACCTTTTTCTTCTGGCTTATGTTATTTTATTATAAATGACTGATTGGATGTCAATTATACTAATTAATACTAAGAAAATAAGAGCCTCATCAGTAAACTGAAATGTACAGAAAAAGTAATACTGCATCAACAAAATGTCAGCATCAAGCATCAGCTTCAAAACAAAAATTACAGTTAGATGTAAAGTAAAATTTTAGTTGATGTAATAAGCAAATTACAAGAAAAGTGGACCAGATAATGGTATGCAGCCCATGAAATCATATTGCTATTAAAACAACATAAATTTCACCAGAGGTAGTAAAAGGTATTTCAAAATATTGTGAGACTTGAAAAAATAAAAAATGCATCCCTAAAAGGATTGTAATGGATAACAGCTGGGTTATTTTGGGGGGTTTCCTTCTACTAAGCTGTGAAGGCCCAGGTGATTGAAACTCCTGACGCTAATCATACTGTGGTACGGAAGAACATCCAGTAAGTGGTGGTGGTAGCAATGTTCTTGTCCCCTAAAGAATGTTTCATTTTTGCCTGTAAATCTCTAGTGTGGCGTTAAAGCATGTCAACCTAACTCTCAGCTCTATGAGCCATTGCTTAATAGCTTTATTTTTCTCATCAATGCTCTTGCTTGAAGGAAGAGTAACCATGCTACTTTAAGGATAAGCTATAGTATGGATCAGTTTTACTTTATCAAAAGCAGAAATTCATGTCTTTCTTTACCTACATCTTTTCTTAGTCGAAAGACTTGTAGAATCTCAGCTGTCAGATACAGCAACTCATGTGTTGCTTCTCTAACAGTATCTGTGAAAGGTCCTTACCCTCGATCCCATCTGGAGTTTGTTACTATGAAATATGTGTAACTGGTGCTTTGAGCAAGGAAAACACTGAATCACTCTTTTTGAGGTGAAAATGGCTCTATGTTACTCTCTGATTCATTCAGTGACTGATGAAAATGGAGAATTCTCCATGGTCTGCAAACATATACCTACGCCTTTGTTCCAAAACTTGGGTTTAGGAGTCAGGCAGACCTGAGTCACCTGGGCTTCTCTGCTTCCTGCGTGATCCCAGGCAGGCTTCTTATCACTATGGAGAATCTATTTTGCTCTAGACAGATGGGAATTAAAAATACTTGGTTGTCTGAAAAAGATGGTTATGAGACGTACGAATATGTGCCAACAAAAACTTCTTTATGTACGAGTTCATTATACAAAGTGAGACAAAGGAGTAGCTTCTAGTTGGAGATGTCACAAATCTGCCAGCCTTCGTGAGCGCATGAAAATCACTAAATATCTCACCCTTCAGCACTCTGTACCCCACCACAGTCAGAAAATTTTGCAAAGTTTAAAGCTTTTTCTCACCATTCTCATTAGACTTTTTGTAATTTCTTACCTCATTCATCAGATCTGGTGGTGACTTCCATCCTACTGAATATCAACTCTGGGTGCAAAGTACCCTAGACGTGGTTATGTCTATCATATTATATAGGTCATTTCCACTTGAACACTCCTATTATGACCTAGTCATTGGTAGAGGAAAGAAAAAAGGGAAATAACGCATGGAGACGGTTATGAGGCTCTGTTTTCACTGATTTTTGAATGCTACTCCTTTCTTTGAGCAGACAGTACAGTGATTTAGCACAGGCTGTAGAAGTCTCTTCTCAGACAGAACAATTTGGGTTTCCCTCCCAGTTTTACGAGGATCAGTGAGGATGGAGGAGGGCACAGGAACAATGGTATTTTTAATAGCAGGAAGTTAAAAATTATTTAAGAACAGCGTACTCACTGCCAGCCTCACGTTCCTCTGGAATGAATATTTTTCTTTGTTAAGATATGGCCAGAAAGGCATACGAAAAAGCAAAAAAGAGGGCAGAAAGGATGAAGGAGTCATTTGGAAATTTAGCTACTTGCCTTCCTGTTGGCAAACACATCTTGTGTCGTTATCATAAAGCAGTATTTGAATATATTCACATATTCAGTGTCCCAGGAAATTCTTTGGAAATGCAAGAGAAATGTACAGCATTAGCTGCCTTCGCTTTGACCTAAGTCGATTTGCATACTTCAGAGATCAATGTTTCTTCCTTCATCACGTCTCATGGCTTTCAATATCATTTCTATGCCAATGTCTCCAAATTATTGGCATCTCTATCGAGAGCCTTCTCCTAAATACAGACGCCTCCTACATATTTTCATTAAGACATCTAACAGACATCTCAAATCTGAGACGGATTTTATTTATAACTAGTCTGTCAGTTCCCTTCCTTGTGATGGACCCATTTATTTCACAGATGGTTTCTTCCTCTTAGTTAACAGTAACTATGTCCTCTCAGATTCTAGGACCAAAAACCTTGGGGTTGTCCTCAATTCTGCTCTTTCCTTCACAAGCTCCAAGTATTTTTTTCACAAATCTTTTTAAATTGGCAGAAATATTCCTCCAAATGCTGAGCACTTTTCATCTTGCTCCCCTCATACCACCAAGGTCTGATCTGCCTTCCACTGAATTTCTGTAGTGGTCTTTTAACTGGCCTTAATGTTCTCAGCTTTTCTCTACCTTAGTCTAAGTCTCAATTAATCAGATGAAGCTTAAAGAACCTGAATCAACAGGCTTGTGGGCTGCATGGGAGTGGGGAACAGGTTCTCGTTATGTGCCCCACATTGGCCTTGAACTCTAGATTTCTTGCCTTGGCTTCTTTAGCCCTGGGATCAAGGGCATGTGTGAATACACCCAGCTTCAATAGACATTTTTATGTTTTGCACCTGAATTGTGCTTTTATTTTCTGTGTTAGTCTCTCAGAGTCTACTGCAATTTTCATTTATTAATTTCTTTTTAAATTTAGTATCTTTATTATGAATAAGTATATATACTGTATGAGCAAATTTTGTGAAGGTATCCCCATTTCCCTCCTCTCTGTCCCCTATCCACTGGGGTACTTCCTCTGTGCACATACTGGATCTGTCCATAGGTTAGGGAGTTATGAACTGCATCAGAGGTAGCCAGTTTTTTTTCTTCCCCCTTTGTGTATTGTTGCTGAGGGGGGGGGCAATGTCTCTGGATATTCGCCCCCACCATGGCTCTTACATTCTTTCTGGCCCCTCTTCCACTCAGTTACTTGAGTCATAGTGGGTGAGTTTTGAGTCTGCTTTATTGTTGAGATCTTAAGCATCTCTGGACCTTTGCCTTGGGCTGGGCTGGGTATCCTTAGTATCTGTCTCCATTGACCTTTCAGGGGTTATTAGACTTGCTGTGGTGATTGTTCTGTTTGTCTTGTCACTTTCTCATAGGTTTCATTTGGGCCCTGTGTGAAGGCTAGGTATATTTTGTCTCCTGCCAGGATGTCAGCCATCATCCAATGTCTTGGTGGAATTGAGTTGTCCCTGGCTCTCTCACTCCCTTCTGCAAAATACAAACAGAGTCTCCATTGGAGAGCAAGGTCAACATAGGTTAAATGAGACAACATTGCTATTTTGGCTAGCTTCTAATGGGTGTAGCCTTTTTTGTAGCTCTCTGCTAAGTGGGAATTGCCCCAAGGATCCCAGGTTCTTGGTCCCCATAAACTTTTGCCATGGTCCCCAGTTCCAGTTAAGGGTTCCTGGTCACTAAGTGGACCTCTTAGCCAATTAGTACTAGGTTCTTCTGGTGCCAGGCAGTGTGGGGGGGGTGTTCAAACCTTCAGCAGTAGGAGCAGGTTGGGGGCAGGCCCCACCAGAAGTCAAGATTGATTGGTGGACTGGGTCATAGGACTCAGGGGCTGGTGAGGAGTCAAGGCAGCTCCCTACTTTGACCTCACCTGGGGTCAGGGACTGGAGGTCAGAGTGTCCAGGCACAAGGGCTGGCTGGAGGCCAAGGCGAAGGTGCCCAACCTGGCCTCACCTGGGGATAGGGCATTTCTGGGTGGGGTACTGGGTGTGCAGGCTGGTATGGAGCTAAGTGGAGGCTTGCTTACCTGGCCTGGAACCCGGGGTCAGTGGGCAAGGTTGTGGGGGGCTTGGGCTCCTTCACCTGGCCTTGCCTAGGGTCAGGGGATCGTGGGGCACCAGGGCCTGTGGGAGGACAAGGCCCATTTTCCCAACCTGGCCTCACCGGGGGTCAGCAGGTTAACGGGCAGAGTCCTGTGTGTGTAGGCTGATCTATAGCAATGTGGCGGTTTGCTTACCTGGCCTGGAACCCGGGGTCAGTGGGCCAGGTTGTGGGCACAAGGGCTGGTGGGAGGCCAAGGCACAGGCCCCCAACCTGGCCTCACCTGGGGTCAGAATTTCTGCTACATCATTTGGTATTTTAATGTATGCTAACATAATCTGAATTTTAATTGGTTTGGTAACTCCCCCCACACACATACATTTTTATAAAACCAAAAATGAATTTAAAAGCTCACTTTGCAAAATGAATGACCAAAAGCCAATCTATGATGTTGAGTTACAGCAACACAGATGGACAAAAACACTCCCGCCTGAAGGTCTGTATGCTGCTCACAGGCTTCTTCCTTAAACATGGTGTCCACTGGATCTGAACTCTTCTACCTCCTTACATCTTTGTTGTGATGTCGCCTCCTCACTAAGACTTACACTGCTCACCCGAGATTAGAATGAGAATACACAAGACTGGTCTCACTGTATTTTTCTTTTAAAATATACCTATCCTACAGAAAATGAGAAATGAAAGTAACTCGGTATCTTCAATTCTTAATATTAAATAACAGAACCGAGACTCAGAAAGACAGATATCATGTTTTCTCTCGGTTTAGATCCTAGATTTATATAGATACATAAAACCTTTTATAGGCATGAATGAAGGTGAAAGGAAGACTGAGAAAAGGAAGAAGATTAAAAAAGAGGAAAGCAGAGAGGAGAAAAGGGGAATTGGAGTTAATATAAACGAAGGGCATGACCCAGCTGAAAAAAAAAAGTTTATGGAAACAGCACCATGAATAACAAATATACACCAGCATTTTTAAATGGAAGTATACTCTTAAACATCAACCACATTCTTTCAAGATATCCTTTCCTGTCTTCTTAGTCCCAGTGTTTCCCATAAACATCAAGGCTAGTCCAGTATTTCCAGTGAATTCTATCCCCCGTGACATCTTTTCCACACTCTTACAAACGCTCCATCAATTGATTCTCTCTCCCCACTTATTTCTGCTCTTTATTATGCAAAGATCACGTTAGCCTCTCTGGCTTCTATAATTTGTCTTTTGTTCACCAATTATTTGATGTCTGGCCTCCAAAGCAAATAGCTGGTCCTAGTCCAGCATACAAGAACATCACACTTGGAGAAGAAATATTATAAAATCTGTAATTTATGAACCTTGTTTTGGTTCCCATTGGATGAGTGGCAAGTGACGTAGGCAGAGGAATTCCCATGGATTACAGGTGTCCTGAGCTGGTCTTTGAAATCTGAGTAGAATCTCTATAGGTCCAACCAGGTAAAGAAAAAAAATCTAAACCTAACTATATGAAGGTAGGTTACCCTAAATTTGAAGTGCAGGTGTAATTGTTACATCTTTTTTTTCTTTTATAAACCTTGTTAAATTAGCAGAAAACAATGTTTTCTTTTTCATAAAAATACCTAGAATCTAGTTATTTCTCACAGCACCACACCTACCACTTGATCTTAGCTCTGTCCCAGGTTCTTGCCATGGCTTTCTTAATGCTCTTCCTGTCCTCACTTTTGTGCCTTGTAAATTCTTCTCAGCATGACTAAATAGCCTCAATATTTCTAATTTAAGACGGATAATTAATTTCCTTGCTTACAATCTTCCCACAGTTTTCTATCAAAAGCATATAGAAGTCTAAAATGCCTTTCCTCCCATCCTCCCCTTCCCCTGATGATACTGAGCATTGTTAATATTTGAGCAAGCTGTTCCCCCATTCGAAAAATTTTTTTCTCTGTTTAAAACATGGCTCAATCTCTCACTTCCTATAAGCCTTTATCAAATGACTCCTCAAGGAGACCTCCTTCATTGTTCTGTTTAAAATAGCAATGCCCTGTTCCACTCCGTCTCTCCCCTTCCCCTTCTCTGTTTTCTCGTTCTTGGCACTTCCCCCCAACTGACATTTGCTAAGCTGGATTATTTTTCTTTGCTCCTCCAAATCCAATCTTCAATTTTCTCCAGGCTCCTCTGTTCTCTGAGAGGCTCATGGGCATATGGACCATACCACATGGACATCAAGCACTCTGGTCTTCTGGCCTCAGTTGGATTCGGTCTGTGGTGGGTGGGTGTTGGCAGGAGAGCAGATTATGGGACAGAGCAAGGCTGGAGTGGAAACTCCCCATATGCCTTCCCGAAGTGCAAGTCTTTAATGGGTGCTGTTTCTTCTCCCATCACCACAGTGCCTGTAGAACAGCTCAATCCCATAGCGAGTTTTCTCTCAGTGGATTCCAGGGAATCCTCTCTTCTTCAAAGTCTCAGGCCTACAGTTATGATGGCTCCCCACTATTGATAGGCCCAGGATATCTCACCACACCTGTCGGTTTCCTTTATTTCTGTAGCACCTGTATAAATAGTTTCATCTGCTGCCCAGACATCTGTTTACTTGTTGGTTTCCACTCTCCTCCTTACACAGCATCTGCAGTATAATTCCTTAAGGACAGGGACTTATACTAAAACAACACTATTGCAGAGTAAATCATTAAGAATATGTTGATGGATAGGTGTATAACAAATGATCAGATGGATTCCTTTTACTCTTGCAAGACCTTCATGAAGTAGAAATTACCACCTCCAATTTATGGATGAAGATCCTGAACACAAGAAGCTTAGCCTAGATCATGCAGCCTTACAAGACAAATCTGATTAGAATCGTTCCACTAAATTTTCATATCTGCCTTGCATTAGGTTTTCATTATGTCACACAAGAACTTTCGTATTGCTCTTAAGTGGAAGGCTGTTAATTTTATTTTACTTGTCATGGTCTTAGATTATGTTACATAGTTTATAAATTCCTTAGCTGCCACTACAGTGAAGAAATGCATACAGAAATAGGACTTGGCTTTTAGCAAACAGTAGAAGGTTTAATGACCTATCAGCTAGTAAGAAAACACATTTTAAATCCAGCACATATACTGAAGCAAAACCATACGTAACTGTTGGTGCCGATAAGGCTGTTTCTGTAGTAGACTGTTAGCATTGCATTTGGAAAAGCTGTTTTAAGTCTCCAGTCAGTATGGAGAGCAGAGTCAGAGGGGTGGCTGGTTTAACAGCAGGAAATGCTTCCAGCCCCAAAGGATCTTCCTGATATGAGGGAGGGAAGAATCCAGTTCCCAGGTTGAAAGAAGGGGTTCCAGCCTTGTCTTGTGCCAGACTATTGGAGACCAGGGACTGGATCATGATATGTGTTTCAAACATTCAACCCTTGTATTTCTCTGAATCAATAAAAACTTCTCTCTGCCTCTTCCTTTCTACCTCCTCCATAATATCCAGGCTTCTGAAGGTATCAGGGCTGGAAAGATAAAGATACTAACAGCTCTCTGTCTGTCTGTTGAGAGAAGTTGATGGAGGAAATCCTAAACAAACAAACAAAAATTCCAGGTAATTATTACATATGTGTAATATGTAATACTTTCCAAACAGAACAAGGAAAAGTTATTATGATAAGGGGAATGTTTTTAAGGGTCAAAGTGCCAGGGCTTAAGAATTTTAAGGCTAAAGAAAAGTGAGTAACTTCCTTCTCTCAAGGGTCATAGGGAAAGTGGATGAGACATCATCCCAGCATCTTCTCCAACATAAAATAGAAGATGGCCAGGGGTAGTTGTCAGTCATTCACCAAATACTATCTGTCTGTCTGTCATGCCCCAGGCAGTGTGTAGTGTGAGAGGACATGGTGCTGGGCTAGCTGTGCATGGGTCTTCTCCTCAGGGGACTTACATCGTACCAGGGAAAACAGATACTAAATAACTAAATCTGTTTCTTCCGAATATGCAAAAGGAGAAAGTGCTATCAGAATTTATGGGAGCTTATGTAGTCAGCAGGGTCAGGAAATAGCCCTGAGAAGGAAGAATCTATAAATATGAGTAGATGTGGAAGGCTCTGAACCAGGCCTATTGCACTTTTAATTACAAAACTTGCACAAAACCTGATGCTAAGAATTCTGATAACCATCATTATATAGCAATCCACTGCAAAAGTTAGTAGCCTAAAGTTTTAAAAACTGTTATTTTTCACAGTTCTTTAGGCTGACTGGTGTCCACTGAGGAGAATTCTACCTCACATGCTACTCAAGTGACTTGGAAGGTGGTCATCTAAGGGCTCAAATGTACAGGAACATCTAAGATGGCTCATTGAGATGTCTACAACCTTGGCTCCACTGGCTGACGGGCTTGGGCTCATTGGGAAGGGCTGGTACTACTTGGCTTCTTTCTCTTACCATGGGGTGCCTAAGGTGTTTCTACTTCCATGAGGTCTGTCATAGTCGGCCACATGCCACTGGGATGAATCTTCACACCAGGCACAGTTTTGGGAGGAAAGTGTTTATTAAAGTAACAGATCCAGGGGAAGTTCACTAATGAAGAAAAAGGCTGGCCCCCTTTCATAGATCCAAGCAGAGAGAGAAAATCCATCTAGTACCTTAGTAAGCACATCCTAACTAGCAAACAGCAGCAGGACTGCCAGACTTCAGCTCCAAGTATTCTTTAACATATGTATAGCTGGAATTTCACATGCACCCCAGAATCATCTTAGGGCTACAGCCTAAGATCTGACCTTCTCCAGCCAGGCAGCTGGAGAAAAACTTTCACACTTTTGTATCTATTGGGGGACATTCAGTCAAACTACCACAAGGTCCCTCCATGTGGTGTGGTGCTTTGAATGTAAAATGTCTCTGTGATGGTTAAGTTTATTGTCAACTTGACCTGTGTAATAATCCATAGTAATCTTGGGAGGGTCTCTGAGTTTGCCTGCAGAAAGGATTGACAAAATTCTTTTGGGATTTTGGAGAAGAGAGGAGCTCCCTTTTCCAGAGTAAGCTCCCTTTTCCAGAGTAAGCTCTTCCCCTCAGTGGGTGGGCCTTCCAAAAGAGGGGAGTAGATATAAGGAAGCTTGAGGGGAAGAAAACTCTCTTCCTTCCTCCCCCGGCTGCTAGAGCTTCTTTGTGACTTGCACTCACATTCTGCTCTCCTACCCTTCTTGGACATTGGAACCCAGTGTCCTCTGCTTCACATTGTGGACTGAAGAGCAGCCACTACCCAGGAAGTCATCAGGCCTCCAGGGCTGGATTTGGACTGCTGAGGCCTCCAGCCATGTGGACTGAATGGCTTCTGTCTCCTTTACCCTGGGCCTGCAAACTTCTATTGTTGGACTCTTGTAAACTACCCCAATAAATTCCCCCCTTACTATAATCTGTTCTATCAACTGTGTTTCCTCTAGAGAGCCCTGACTAATATAGTCTCCCACAGATTCATGTGTTTGAACACTTAACCCCAAGCTGATGGCACTCTTCCAGAAGGTTGATGAACCTGTAGGAGGTGGAGCCTTGCTGGAGGAAGCGTGTTACTGGGGACAGGCCTTTTGAGGGGTTACAGCCCAGGCCTGCTTGCTCTTGCTTCCTCCTCCCTGCTTGTGACATGGCTGTCGGCTCCCTATGCCTTCCCCTACCTTGCAGATTCTTGCCTTCCATACTGAAAGCCAAAACCAACCCCAGCACCAAGAGAGTAGCTAATACTTGTGTTTTCTCCATCAGGTTAAATGGACTTTCTCCATGAAAGCGAAGGCCTCCATAAACTACAAAGGCGGAATGCCTTTGCGAGGCTCAGGCAGGACTCTTAAATGCAGTCACTACTTCCTGTTGGCCCTCGAAGGTCCCAGGGCCTCAGTCTCAGCAAGGGAGAGCCTACAAGACTACGAATATGTGGGAGGCAGTGGGTGGCATCTTTAGAGACCAGCCATCCTGCTAGAGGTTTAGTAAGAAAAATCAGCCGGTCAAAGAAGAACGGAGGCAAACGTAGTTATAAGAAGAATTTGGGATGATTAGTAAGTATGTGCAAATAAATCCTGTAGGAAGGACTAGATTAACTCCATTGGAGGAGAGTTACAGAGGGGGGGGGTGATGACAGGGAAAGATGCAGTGGAAAAAGTCCAAGCCTGCAGCCCGACTGCCACTGAGATTTTCCGTTATGTAAGCAGATCGATTCCCCCTTTCCCCTGGCTTGTTTGAACTGATTTTTCCATCTTTGAATCAGGAGGCCTGACTAATAATGGGGAGGCGGCAAATTATGCTGCCCAGGAGAGGGGGCCCCGGAGGTGACCTCACCATTGAAGGGAAAGCTCTTAGAAACAACCTGTTCTGTACAAATGCTGAGCAGGATGATTAGACCTGATGTGCAGACTGAGCACTCACTCGGAGGAGGATGGGACCTGCCCCTGACATCAGAAAGAGAAAGGTCTGTGGGTGGATGTGCTTAATGGCTACAGAAAGGCCTTTCCACACACATAATTAACACTGCCAGCCAACCATCACTCAGTCTCCTGCAGTAGCTGGTCAAACACAGAAAATATCTCCACAATGCAAATCTGCATGTGTCACTTGCCTCCAGCTACAATCCCAGTTTCTGAATGCTTCACAAACACTGCCTATAGGATCCCCCTGCTATTAGTTTTTTGCACAGATTCAAAAAGATTTCATGTGGAATCCTGTAAACAGTACATGGTCAGTACTTATTAAAACCCCAATAGAATAAATCTCTTGTTTTTGTTATTGCCAGGTAGTCTGGCCTTATTTCTAGAATTCTAAAATTCTCTAATGAATATAGTCCATAAAAAGCACTACCTTCTAACTCTCCAGAGATCCAACAAGATAGGGAAGGCTCGGTCAAGTGGCAAGAGTTTCCATAGGGTCCCTTTCCTTCAAGCTAAAATGCAGAGATGATAACATCTGAGACATTGATGACCCCAGAGTAAGGAGATACACACACACACACACACACACACACACACACACACACACACACGCACGCACACGTCCCCATCTCCTGTATTAAATCTCCAAGGCTTATTTATACAGGATTGCTGGAATCCATGAATGTTGTAAAGCCTTCCAGATGTTTCCAGCCTCCTACACTGTGACGTTTGCAGATGCTACCATCGGTGCATGGAGGAATCGCATCTTTATACATCTCAGTTCAAGCTTCATTTCCTCCATGAAGATTTCCATGAAGTTGAGGCCTGTTGGAGTGTCCATATGATGTTCCAGCCCTTTCATTCAGAGCTCTATCTCTAATCTGTTGGCATGACTACTGTCCAATCCTTTGACTGTAAGCTGCATCCAAGGGAGTTTCTTTCTTTATTCTTAAAGAGCCAGTGTAGGTTGTTTTTTTATTTTAGTTATTTTTATTTTTCTTTATTATCCATAATTAGATACATTGAATGAGCAAATAATGAGTTGATATATCCATCTCCCCAATTTCCCTCTTTCATATCCCCAGTCAGCTGGATATCCCTCTCCGTGGGCAGTCTAGGTCAGTCCATGGGGTAGGGGGCTATGGATAGCCTAGGAGTCAGCCCGGTTCCACCCCTTTGTATGTTGTTACTGAGGGGATCAATGTCTCTGGGAGTTCTCCCCCACCATGGCTCTTACAATCTTTCCGCCCCCTCTTCTGCTCAGTTCCCTGAGTCATGGTGGGTATTAAGGCTGCTTTATTGTTGAGGCCCAGTGTAGGTCTTGTTCAATGAATAGATGTATAGCCGAGTAGGTGTGTATAGAACAATGAATGGTAACCAGAGGGATTAGGGACTAAATTCTTTTAGTCAAACGAGTCATCTCAGAGAAATTATCAAGTTTTCAGAAAAGTGAAAAGTAATTAATTCTACCAACTGAAAGTGGTCCATTGCTGCTTATCTAGCCCCCAAAGTAATTAACTATTTCTTGAAGACAGATTTCTTTAAAAGTATTTCTTTCCTAAAAGATGGCTTCTGTTAGAAGCACAGATATCATTTTCAAGAGAGATTATAATTACAAAGACTGATACTTTTTACTTTTGCCAAATTGTGCCAGATCAAGTCCTCTTTACACTTCCCACAACCTACCCTTCCTTTCTAGAGGAATTATGTAAGCAGTAGTAGTAGACACTGGTTTAAAGACGCCAACTGTTTAAAAGGGCCATTCTTTTGAGCGTATGTTCAGCTGCCCACTTCAAGAGGGAAGGAATAAAATGCAGTGGTTAAGAGAACAGCTCAAAGTCCAGGCGATTCTCTTCACTACATCCATGACCCTGGGTCAAATTACCTTCCAATTTCTTAACTGTACAGTGTGGTGTTGACTTCATAGAGCTGTTGGGCAGATTAAGTGAGACCCTATCTATGAAGTACTCAATGTCAACCAGACAGCAAGGGTCCAATAAGTGAAAGTTGTATTATTTTTCTTCATTTATGGCTCTCTTTTTCACTTATGGCTAAAAAGTGATGCTGATGCTGACAGAGTGTTCATTAATTCCTTTGTAAACTGAGAGACACACTTCCAATCCCAGTAATCAAGAAGCTTTCCTGCAGTTAAATGGGATTCATGATTCGCTATGCTAACTTTGAGTTCCCACATCCTGATATTCTGAACCCTTCTGTATGGTTATGACTACTTGCTCTTATTTTATTTTCTGTTTTATAAATGGTGAAAGAGATCATTTTCTTTTATAGCAAGGACATTGGTGTTTCTCTAGTGTAAGTCCATATTGTTTTGGAAGTTTCCAAGCCAGAGTTAGGAAAATCCAAAGCTAGGGTCTATGTCTAACATTTAGTAGCTACGTGACCATGGGCACATTGCTTTCTCTCTCTTATCGGTCCCACAGGTGATGAAAGGTGCCTCCTATAAGTTAGAGCGGGTGAAGCAAGATGATGTGGATACCGTGATGGATGGGGATGCCCAGACTGGGGTGATATTAATGGGCCTTATCTAATGCCCCTCTCAGGGGTACACTTTCCTGATAACACTTCTTACCCATGCTGAATGAGCTGTATTCAGTGGTATAACAAAATTTGTCTTATCATCCTTTTGCTATTTAATACTTGTGTGTGAATGTAAAAACCAATATTTTGAAACTTACTCCATGTATACATGAGTTATTTTTTGAATAAAGATCTAGTTTTGCTCTGATTTCTCATTTTAGGATTGACCAGAATAAGAAAACCAAACTAGATATTATGTCTTACAGGGATGAGTGTATTTTCCTTTGAGTTTCCAAATACCAAGCTGTGTATCTTTTTCCTTTCCCTGCTGATAGCCCAGGTCCTAATGCTTTTATTCATCTATCTACCCACCCACCAGTCAACTAAGGCAGTCATTGCCAAATGTCCACCCAGAGCTATGTACTGTTTACCATGTTGGAACAGGGACAGAGAAGAACAGACAGTTTAGCAGACAACAAAGATTAGGATTATGGCGTAGGGCAGCAGGGCCTGGATGACTACAACGCAGGGTGGTGAGGAAGCTGTGGAATTAAGAGGATGAAGGTAGCAAGAGACTTAAAAGATAAAACAGGTGTCAGGCGTGGTGGTGCATGCCTTTAATAAAGCACAGGGAGGCAGAGGTAGAGGATCACCGTGAGTTAAGACCGCCTGGTACTGCAGAGTGAGTTCCAGGTAAGCCCGGGCTACAGGGAGACTCTACCTGGAAAAAAAAAACAAATACAAAAAGATAAGAAAAGAAATTTAGTGGTAAACCCCTGAAGTAAACAGACCACGAGAAGTAGGCACCACTGGTAGTGGTTCTGCAAAGCTGCTGTGAAGGTGAGTGAAGGAATGAGCCCCTTTCTGAAGACTTCTGCTCCCCAGTCATTACTGCATCTTAACAGACCCTGTAAGGACTCAGGGTTCTGATGCAACAGGTCTAAGGTGTGATGGTTAGTTTTTGTTGTCAACTTGGATCTTTTTAAATATCTTGGGCGGGTCTCTGAGGATGTTTACAGGAAGGCAGCCTCTCAGCAGGGGGCAGGATGTAAAGAAGCTCAAAGAAGCTGGAAGTAAACATCCTTTCCTGTGTGGGTCATGCAGGAAGGAAATTCCGAGACTCATTAAAGCCATTAAGTCTGGGGAAGGGTTGTAAGACCCCACCCGAAAGCTATATAAAGGGGAAGAAATTCTCTCCTTGGCCTGTTTGCTATTCTCTGTGTGGTGTTGGTCATGGGTTTCTCTCTCTGCTTGGACCTGTGAAAGACGGCCAGCCTCTTTCACTGTTACAGAACCTCTGCTCAATCTGTAGTTTCAATAAATACTTTCCTCCCCCAAATTGTTGCCTGGTTTGAAGATTCATCCCAGCAGCGTGTGGATGACTACGACATAAGGAAAATATAGACTTCATTTTTATTTGCCAATTTATTTAATCTGAGAAAACTAACCTATACAATCTAAGGGGTTAGATATCATATCTATTAAGATATAGATTTGTTTACATATTTGAGACACATTATGGCTGATCTACAAAGATTCATGAAACTTTTGGGATAGTTTTCTTTAGCTTTAAGTAGAAACATTGTTGATCAACACTTACTTCGCTACTTAGATTATTCTTTGTGTGGATAGATATGTGAAACTCTAGGCCATTGCCAGTTTTTAAAACAATGCATATAAAAATATGATATATATTGAAATAAATGTTTTTTCATTATGTAATATGTAATTAAACAGAAGGACTTCCCTAAGTGCACATCTTAGATTTAGGATGTTCCAATAACAGAATGTACTGATAATAAGATCTGAGGGCTCTGTGGGGGACATGTATTAAAATGCTTCATTAAACATCAAAGGTAAGTCGACCTTTTAACAAGAAAGAATATTTTGTATAAAAGGTAGACACCAGTGATCTCGATTTTACAAATCAGAGAGAAATGGTTTGTTCAGAGCACACAGTCCTGACATTCTGTAACAGTTAACATAAACTTAATTCTAATGCCCCTGATGGTGTAATGGTAGGAGATGTTGAGTTCTGCTCCCCAGAAGGTGATATTTTCTCTAGCTTGGCTTTGAGCTCTGGTATTCCATCCTTCACACAGTCTATTCTATTGGTAAGGCTTTCCACAGAGCCGGCAGGGACTGGGTCCAGACTTTGGTGAGTCTCAGCAGCAGATGGCACTGAAGGGGACAGTGGCCCGTGGAATGGGCAGCTGTACTCACACTCACATGCATGATGGTCAGTGTAGGTGGCCTGGGCAGAGGCGGGGCAAAAAGTTATTGCTGGCCAGTTTTCTTGAGGCCAGAAGGTACTGTGCAGGCTGCCGAGAGAGTCATAAATAATATATCACTCACTGGTGAATCTTGTATTCTACAGTGCTTACCCACCAAGTGCAATAGTGCCATGACTGTTTTATGAGACAATCAACCACTCTTTGATTAGATTTGAAGCCTGGTCCACAGGAACAAACTCATGCCTGGTACTGAAATCCAGATCTACAGCTCATGGCCCGAGGGAAGATTCTGCTCTTGTTGTATTGCAAACCAGATGTGTTATCAAGCTGCATCCTAAGCATTTGTCTTTCTAGTCACAGATCAGCACCACTCTCTGCCCCATTCGGAGTAGCTTTTCCTTTTTTGACAGTTGGAAGTAGTTAATGCAGAAAATCCTAACTGATTCAAGTGCTGAAAATAAGTGACAGATGAGTTCTCAGCCCCACATGCTGCGTCTACATCGCCCCTGCAGGGCTCAGTGAACCCCACGGAAGATGTAAGGGAAAGAATGTAAGAGCTGGAGCAAAGGGAGGAGCTCTGGAAACTCTAGAACCGCACATGTTGAGGCCGTGCACTCAGGAACTCACAAGAGCAGTCAGCCTTCTAGTCTACATAGGGGAAAGGCTGCCTAATGTGATAATTTCAGTTGTGGTTGCCAGGAGAAAGGGAGTCCATCTCTGTCATGAAATAGTCACTCGTAAGTGTGTGTGTGTGCAATATATATGAAAATGTAAAAAATACAAATTATAAAGTGATCTGTGTTGTGTCTCTATGGGAGCCAAGCTGACAACAGTGTATTTATTCCCTTGGACATATTGTAACAAGAGCAGAGCATGCACCATAGAGTTCACATTCCAATGCAGAGAAAGGGGGAAGACACGATAAGAAATTAGGAAGTGAGCAGGGAAGGGGAACCCAGAGCACCAGGCTACAATGGCCATGTTAACTAACACAGACTCGACTGAGAAGGCATCATGCCAACCCAGGAAATGGCGCAGGTGCAGATGTCTCCGGGAAGAGCATTTTTCAGGAGGGGTCCTAAGGCAGGAGCAAGGTGTGGGACAGAGTGAGCAAAGCCTGCGGAGAGGAGGTGAGAGGGAAGGTAATGTGGAATAAGGACCGATCACCCAGGTCCAGAGAAACCAGGAGTTCATAGTAGAATTTCAACAGAGGATGATAGATCTGGTGTGCTTGCAAGGATGGCTTCTGTCTGAGATAGGAATTGGCCAAGGGCAACATACTGTGTGGGCACAGGAAGAAGGCTCCTGCAGTGATCCAATAATGCGACAGGGGTCCAGCTAAGACAGTAAATGGGTGCAAAGATGCTTGCGTTCCTAGCATAGTTTGGAAATAATAGTTTGTTCTTGGATCCAATATGGGGTGTGAGAGAAGATATTTATAATAATTGTGAATGACTTCGGGTTTATGCTACATCGTAGAACTGAGATGACTTCATAAGGTGGAAGAAACGTGTGTCCAGGAGGAGATTTGGGACACATCCATACTTGTTATTTGGGACAGTCAGACTCAATGTATCTCTTAGATGCCTACTATGTTTATCATTGCTGGCTTATTTGTTTATTTTTGAGACAGGTTCTTGTGAGTCCCGGGCTGGTCTCTGGCTCACTGAGGATGACCTTGAATTTCTGATCCTCTTGCTTCTGCCTCCTGATGAGGAATGAGTGCTAGAATTGCTAACATGTCTGCTATACTAGGTTTGTGCAGTGCCAGGGCTCAAACTCAGGACCTCCAGGCATGGTAGGCAAGCACTGAAAACTGAGCAATACCTCCAGTCCTTGATAGGTTGTGAGAGTCCTCCAAGGGCCCATTATGATTGAAATCTTTGACAACAAGGTGTTGGTGTTGGGAGGTAGTAGGCCTGTTGATTGGTAAGGCTTGTAGGAGGTTCTTGGGTCAGTCACTTGGGCTGTGAGGTGGTTCTGGTGTGGCTTAATAGTTCTCCAAGAGAATTGTTATAAAAGCCAGAAATCTGACCCTCTCCAAACAATATGTGTAGATACAACTCTCTCATAAAGTTAGCTCCCCAAATACTTTAGTGTACTAATGAAAACATAACTAGTACAACTTTCAAATGGAGATATAGATTAGAGAATTGAATAATTGAGTCTGAACTTAAAGAGATACAGCAAAGGGTCTAAGTCTGAGTGATTTGGGCATAAAGCTGGCATTTAAAGCCGTTGCATTGAAAGAGAGGATGAAGAGAAGGAAGTAGAGAAGGAAAAAGACAGAGGACTTTGTCAGAAATTCATGCCTATGATTTCCTAGTGCTGCTGGAACAAATTATCAAAGCTTTTATGGTTAAAATTTCCAATCTTATACTTTTATATGTCAGAAGCCCTAGGTGGGTCTCACTAAGCTAAAATCAAATTATTGCCATTGTTCTTCTGGAGCCGTGTGTGTGTGTATGTGTATGAATATGTGTGTATGTGTGTGTATGTGTGTGTTTGTGTGTATGTGTGTGTATGCATGTATGTGTCTGTCTGTCTGTCTGTATGTATGTGTGTGTATGTGTGTGTTTGTTTGTATGCGTGTGTTTGTGTGCGTGTGTATGTGTGTGTGTGTTTGTGTGTATGTGTGAGTGTGTGTGTGTGCATGTGTGAATGTGTGTGTGGTATGTTTGTTTTGGCTCCTAGTTGATGCCTGCATGCTTGCAGTCCCTTTGCTCTTTAAAGATAGCAGTAGCCTTCAAGCACTTTCACACAGCATCATTCTTACGGTGAATCTTAAGCTTTCTGCTCCCACATTTAAGGGCCATGTAGTTGTGACAGGCTCATTCACATAAGGCAGAATTTAAGAGCCTAAACTTAACCACATAAGCAAAAGTTCTTCTTTACATTTATAGCAACATATTCATAAATTCCAGGAATTAGCATTTGGGCACTTGTTGAGAAAAGAGAGATTCTAGTCGACCTGCAACAGTGTGGAAAGCTATTAAATACTACAAGACAGTGGGATCCATCCAGACCCACCGAAGCAGTCTCTGCAGATTCAAGTTCAGGAATAAACAAGCTGCCTAGGTGATCGAATGTGCCCCACCGGCATAGCGAGGAAGCAGACAGTGGTGGACAGGGATGAGAATGAGCATCTCACCCAGTCTGCTCCCTGTGGGGTCTGGGTGGCGCTGTGTGGAGTCAGCAGGGTCACTTTCTCAAGGTTATAATTCCTATGACATAACCATATGAGACATTCAAAGACAAGGAGCCAAACGATAGTTCTGAACCTTGGAGGCCAGTGGGAACACGCAATGTGCTTACAGACTCCTTTCCTAAAGCAACCAAAAGGAAGAAGTTCTATGGCTGCTTTACCAAGGAACCAAATCAGGCTGTCTTGAGAAGTGATATTCCACTGCAGAGCCTGGCTTTAAAGGAAACGCTTAAGGGATTTAATTATTACTTCTCTTCATAAACATGAAAGGGTTCCCAAGCCATGTGACATGATTTTAAAATTACATTAAAATAAAATAACCATAAGAGGAGATGGTTCCATGGTTAAAGATGCGTGCTTGCAAAATCTGTCAGGTGGTCAGGTTCAATTCTCCAGTAACCATGTAAAGGTAGATGTATAACAGTCACCCATGAATCTGGATTTTGGGGCAGCAGCAAGAGGCCCTGGCATACCCATTCTCCCTCCTTCCCTCCCTCCCTTAGTCCCTTCTTCCTTCCCTCTCTCTTTGGCAAATGAATAAAAATATTTAAAATAAAATCATAAAATACAATGAGGAGCTATGGGGATAGCCTAGGTGATAAGATGCTGCTTAGCAACCATAAGCACCTGAGTCCAGTATCAGAAACCGTGTGTGTGTGTGTGTGTGTGTGTGTGTGTGTGTGTGTGTGTGTGTGTGTGTGTTTTAAGGCAGGCATGATGGCTGGCACACACTTGTAATCTTAGAGCTGGGAGACAAACAGATCCATGATGCTTGCTGACCAGCCAGTATTACCTACTTGGTGAGTACCAGGCCAGTAAGAGACCTGTCTCAAAAAGGAGGAGCAGGAAGAAGAGAAGGTGTCTCTCTCTCTCTCCCAAAAAGTAAAACTGGTCACAGTCATCACAAACAGGTTCATGAAGCATTTAAGGTAGGAATGCTTACTTCTACAAATTTTGATTTTTCACTTCAATTGAATTAAAGCACTTAAATTTGGAGACTCCAAATTAATTTTTTTCCTTACAAGAATTCAAGTTTTAAAATGTGTTTCCTTACTTTAATGTGTATCAAACAGGACAGTGTATTCAACCACATAGAAAAATTTTACTTTGGAAGTGAACAAAGCATCAGCGTTTGCTTCCATTGCCAGATGTAAGAGTTTTGCTTTGGAGTAATGCTTTGGAGACTATCATTCTGTCCGCCTTCAATATGTATCTACCCGCATATGTGGGAATGCACACATATTTACGCCCTATGGATGAGGCCAAGCTTTCTTTTCTCATGTGCTGATGCCATGCATGACAGATAGCATAGACTTATCTAACTCTTTTTTAAATATTTAATTAATTAATCAATTTTCAAGGAGAGAGAGACAGAGAGACACAGAGAGAGAGAGAGAGAGAGAGAGAGAGAGAGAGAGAGAGAGAGAGAGAGAGAACAGGCCCACCAGGGCCTCTAGCTCTTGCAAATAAACTCCAGATGTATGAGCCACTTTGTGCCTCTGGCTTTAGGTGGGCACTGGGGAATCAAGCTTCAGGTTGTTAGGCTTTGCAGGCAAGCACCTTAACCACTGAACCATCTTTCCAGCCCACCTCTTTTTAAAAACATTTTTAATTATTTGTAAGCAGAGAGATACAGATAGAGAGAGAAATAACAGAGAGAATGGGTGCATCAGGGCCTCCAGCTACTGCAAACAAACTCCAAATGCACGTGCTACTTTGCACATCAGGCTTTACGTGGCTGGGAATCAAACTCAGGTCATTAGATCTTCCAGGTGAGTGCCTTAACCATCTCTCCAGCCCTCATCTAACTCTTTTTAATTGTAGAATAGTTTTATCATTTGAATACCACAATGATTTTTTTTTAGAATTTGTGAATAATTAAGATCATAGCTACTGCTTATGTGACCGTAGATGGGTGACGTAATCTCTCTGGACCTATTTTCTTGTAGTCAAACAGAAATAAGGTTACTTACATTTTAGTTTGGAGTATGATAGAAATAATAGAAATAGCTAGAGGATGTGAAACAGAGCTCTGTCTGGAATCCAGGAAGCCCTTAGTAAATGCTGACTATTTGAATTCACAAACAATGCCTTTGTAAACATCGTCATACATGTATCTTTGGGATTTATGTGGTTACATTTGCAGGATAGATTTGTGGAAGTAAGAAAGCTGATCATGACAAATATGCATTTAAATTGTCATTGATACCACAAATTGCCTTTCAAATATTATTTCCCAGTTGACATTCTCAATAGTATTATGTGATAATACTCATTCCCCAGTTTCTTTTGGAGAAGACTGCCATTGGACATTCCTCAGAAACTGGACTGCTTGTCTGTGTTGTCAAGATTCTATACATGTGAATCACTTCTTTTAAAAGCTAAACTCCAACAACTACAACTATGTGTTCCAGACCCTCTTCAACTACAAAACCACCATGCATAACTATGTACATGAAATTTGATCAGAAAAGCATTATGTTTAAAAATTTATTTTATTTATTTGAGAGAAAGAAAGAGGCATGGAGAGAGAGAGAGAGAGAGAGAGAGAGAGAGAGAGAGAGAGAGAGAGAGAGAGAGAGGATGGGTGCCTCGAGCCACTGCAAACGAACTCGAGATGCATGAGCCACCTTGTGTATCCAGCTTTACATGAGTACTAGGGTATTGAACCCAGGTCCTTAGGCTTTGCAGGCAAGCACCTTAACTGCTGAGCCATTTCTCCAGCCCAGACAATCATTGAATGAGAAAAGTGTCTAAGTACAAGGCATCCTTTCCCCTGTCATTGGCTGGGGTCAAGAGGGTGGTGTTCCTATGATAAATCAGTGTCCTTGTTGTGGACGTTGAGATAGCTTGATTCTGGAGTCAGCAGCTCCTGTTCAGAGCAGATGTGGTGCATTGTTCTGAGAGGTGTTCTAGGACACTTGACTTAGAGCCTGCTACCCCAACTATCCTAATTTTCTGGGTCTGTTGCTGCACCAAGGAATTCTGATATGTAGATTCACAAAAACTTTACTAAAATATCCATCTTTCATTTTTTTGCCCATCGTAGGGTCTAAGTTTATTTCCTTATGTTTTGCATGTATAAACAATGACCTTTCAAATCCTTTAGAGGAAGATAGATGGACATGAAGTCTTATCAGGACCACATTCTTCCCATGAACAGAATGGGGAGCCAATCCACGCTGAGATGGCTACAGATTGACTTCCTGGTCCAAAATTCACCTTCTCCCTTGTCCTCACCTGTCAGAAACAGAATTCTGTTCTCCTATAAGATTACTAATCCCTGGGCCAGGCATGGTGGCACATGACTTTAATCCCAGCACAGAGGTAGGAGGACTGCCACAAGTTTGAGGCCAGCCTGAGACTACATAGTGAATTCCAAGTCAGTCTGGACCAGAAAGAGAGCCTACCTTGAATAACCAAAAAGAGAAGGAAAGAATATTAATCCCAGTATACAGAGCACGTGCATTTCTCACTACATCTAATGCCCAGTGGTTCCCCCTTCAAAAGCCACTACAGTAGGGGTTACTGCTTTGGCCTGTGAATTTTGGGAGAGCATAAAATATTCCATCCAGAGCATGTGGTTTATAGACTACAAATCTGGAAGTAGCTTTGAAATTTATTCTATACTGACTAAAATAATTAGTCCTCTAGCTTCATTCTGCATTCATTTAAAAATGCATGAAATTATAGCATATTGGTGTATGCACTCTATAATAAATATCTAATTATTAATTCCACCTTCATATCTCCAAATGAGGTAAATGATCTACTTGCATGCATCATTAGGCCATCGGGTTCCCCATGAAGATCTCCCACACAGAAGCTGTCAGTTTTTCAAGCCTATTCATCATTCTTTACTCACTTTTACAATTTTCATCTGATGTGTACTTTCAGTATTTATTAATTTCATGAGTATATATTCATTCAACATACTGATAGGTTTCATGATGATAATTTCTTTCAAGTATCCATGTACTTTGACTCAGCAATGAAACTCAAGGACCATTCACAATCTTTGTCGTTCCTTTAAACTGAGCTCCTGGACTAAAAGAACCAAATAAAATTTGCACTGAAGGAAATTAATTGTGAGTCAACTCCATTGGGCCATTTCTATATTATAAAGAGGAGAGTATAGATTTTTAAAAGTCCTTTTAAGGAGTTAGAACAAGATGGCAGTATTCCAGAGGTTTGAGATGGTTGCTTAAACAACTAAGTTCTGTTTTTCAAGGCGTTTATGAAATTCTTTCTTCTGAATTATTGTATGTTCATATTAGAATCAAGATCCTCAACTATGCATGCTCCAGGACTGATAAGTTCACAGCTAAGCAGCTAATAGGCAAATGGGAATAAAAGGAACTAGAAATGTTTATAAGTTTAATACAAATAAAAAATTATTTGTATTAAACTTATTTGCAGGAAAAATGAAAGCCTAATGTTATTAAAAAAATCACCACAACTCATCTTTCGCATGAAACCAAAGTAAAAATTATTTTGTGATTTTCTTACTTTAACAAATAAACAAAGATGCCTCCTACTCTTACTGCAAAAATATCATTTTCCCTCATCCTTGGAATGGTGTGGTTCCTTTTTCTACATACACCAAAACACCTTCCATAACTTTGTGTAATTGTGTATAATAATGTGCTTTGGGAAGATATTGACAGTTCCAAGACAAGCAGCGATGTCCGTTGTTTTCTTGGCAAATAAAAGTTATCCATGAATATTTGTTCAATAAAAGACGAAACAGACAAACGAGGGACATGTCTCTGGAGCACCAATTTTTCTCAGAGATTAGGTGTTTTTAAACACCACAGTGCAGTGATCTCATAAAGTGAGGTGCAAAATTCATGCAGATTTTCAAGATGAAATTAAATGCTTCTCTGAGAGTCATGCTTACTTTACCAGTTGTACTGTTTTAAAGGAAAAATTAATGCGGTGTTGACGTGCTGGATTTGAGTGGAAAGCCCCAAAGATCAGGTGATTGAAACCAATCAGGTTCAGACAACCCATCCTAGAGAGAGACAAGAACCAAAGTTATGAGGGGAAAGTGCACCTTGGATAACTTACTTAAACGGCTCATTTGTTTTCACCTCTAAAATGAAAGCTTTGATTGTGTTGCAATTAGCGTCTTGTTGCTGAGAAACAGCGCCCAACCAAAAGCAGCTGATGGGGGGAAAGTTCTTATTTTGGCTTATAGTCTTAAGGGGAAGATTCAGCAGGGAAAAGCGTGGCATGAACAGAAGCTGCCACAAGGGGAGAAATAATAGCAGAAGAGTGGGCCGTGCTCTGGCAACGGGGAGCCAGGCATTCAAAACACATGAGTTTATGGGGAGCAGCTGATCAAATCACCACAAATTGGCTGGTCTCCAGTAGCCCGAGTTGTAAAACTCTGCTGAGTATGAACTCTTGGGTTTTCTGTCTGGTCAACATTCTCACCTGCACAAAAAGCAAAAAGGAAGAACAGAAGTAGTTATGCATCTCTGTTCCCTCTTGAGCTTCTAAGTGCCACACTTATCTTGTGAATGACACCTGTAAACACTATGTAGCTGTTCTCCTTTTAAACAATTTTAGACCCATTCATGTACCTAGAGGAGAAGAAAAAGTACAATCAATATCAAGCCATAGAAGTACATTTTTATGGATTAACCACTTAGGTATTATCAACTGAGACATTATGGTTTTCATCATCACAACCAGAAGTAATGGAAAGTATTGATTTTAAATGCTCCATCGAAAAGGAGAAAGTCTATTTTACAGCACACCTTTTCCTGCCTCAGACTGTCACTTTCTGTTTCTTTCTTTGGACTTGTCATTTTAACTATATACCAAAAACTTCTCCAAGAGCATGTGTAGTAACCACTATAACCACAGCCACAATCCCACAGGAGTGTTACAACAGATGATTGCCATGTACCAATAAAAGATTTTTTTTTCTAAATACAAAAACAGGAGACTCATTCAGTGTTAGGATGGTGCCAGGCACTAATTAAAAAAGAAGAGTGGTTGAAATAGCATGCTAAGAGAATTAATACAAAATGATCATTATACTTTTAAGTGCTGGGATCACAGGAATGAACCACCACCACACCAGATTGCCAACATCTACTTTTCCAAATCTATATGTAGTGCCCAGTGGTTGCCATTCACTTTGCCTAGTCACGTCAATATAATCTCTACAAAAATAGCTGCTTTGTTCCAGTCTATTGTCTCATAACTACATGCATTCATTAATGTGTATCTGAAAGAAGTGCTGCTCATGTGTCCTTTCCATTAATGGTAATTCAAATGCCAAGTTCCTCAGTGATGTACCCTAAACACAATCTAAAGGCTAGCAGAACAAGACATTAAGTCAGAGCTAACAAACTCAAAAGTCAGACTATTTGGAATGTTTGCAAGTCTATTATAAATGAGAACTCTAGCACCCCATGGTGGGGTGTAAAATGTCACAGTCACTTTGGAGAGCAATTTGGCAATTATCTAGTAATGTTGAAAATGCAAACACCTATAACCCAGCAATTTCACTCCCAAGTATATGCTCCAGGAAACATGTGTGCATGTAAGCAAGAAGCCATGCTTGTAATAGGAAAAAAAATAAAGGAGTGGATAAACATTCAAACACATGACAAGCCGGGCGTGGTGGCGCACGCCTTTAATCCCAGCACTCAGGAGGCAGAGGTAGGAGGATTGCTGTGAGTTCAAGGCCACCCTGAGATACATAGTGAATTCCAGGTCAGCCTGGACTAGAGCGAGATCCTACCTCAAGCCCCCCCCCAAAAAAAAAACACATGACAGAGTTACAGCAGTTAACACAAATAGATTAAGTAGATAACTCACCTAGAAAATACACCGAATGAATGACAAAATAAACCATATATCAAAAATTGTTTTTTTATAAAATGATTTCTGGCTAACCAGCCAAATAAAACATATGGATTGAATGGATACCACCGCTGGTTTGTTTTAAATGGAAGCTGCCTCTGGAGAAGGAGGGAAGGGTGAGGCACCAGGGAGGGATACTGAGGGACAGATGTGGGTCTATGGAGGGACACAAAGACACTGGACACTTCTCTGCCATGTTTTACTTGCTCTTCATTGAAAACAATTTAAGAAGCAAATATTAATAGCTACCTCTGGTGAGGACACGTGGACATTTTTATATTGTTTAAAATATAAACAATAATATTTTTGTTTAAAATTATTATTATATTTTTGAATTAGTTGTTTTTGCAGGGGCTGAGGAGATGGGAGATTTAGTTGATAAGCACTTGCTACATACACATGAGGACCAGAGTTTGTATTCCCAGCAAGGACACAAATGCCTGGTGGGCATGGCATCCTGCCTCCACTCTGAGCACTAGGGTGGCCGACGCAGGGAATGTCCTGTGCATGCTCCCAAGTCTGTGAGCTCTGGGCTCAAGTGAGGGACCCTGCCTCAAGGAATGAAGGGAATAGTGATCAGAAAGGTACTCAGTGTCAACCTCTGGCTACCACACGCACATACACACTCATACATGCACCCACACACATTCACACCACAAATTCTTTTAAAAAACCAAGAGCATAATGTCTATCACTCTTTGTCACTCAGTTCTTAATATGGATGACTTGAATTTAAGGAACTACGGCTTTATATTTCAACTGTTTAATACACTGCATTATATTCATTTTCAGTGTTTAATACTCGAGTAAACTAGGGGCTTTGCAAGGCTTTCCATGGAACTTAAACTTAATTAGTTCTCATTGATATGTGTGGTGAGTGGGTGAGTGCAGCTGTAAACATCTGTTGATACAAGGTACACGGACTAGAAATGTTCCTCTGGTTTGTCCTTAAGGTCCTGTGTCAATGAGAATATTAGCGACAAGTTAGACCTTTTCTTTCTTTCTCTCCTGTGAAATGAGGGGTTAATGTTGCTATGGAAATGTCTGGATTCTGCTTTGGAGAACCTTCCATAGCTACACAGAGTTCAAGAACAGGGAAAGTTCCGTTCGTAGATTCTCATTCAAGCATAAAGAACACAAAAATCACTTTTGAAACTCCGGAGTTGAACTGGCTGCTGTCGCCTTGCATGTGCAAATGGTCCTCTATGCTTACACCGAAGGCTCAGCAAAGAGCCGGATGGGGAAAAAAAAGGGAGGAAGGTGGGGATCAGCTTTGGCCCAGAACAGATCACGGTTTAAGCTCTGGCTCTGTCACTTACTCAGGGTGACTTTATGTGGCTAACTGGAATCCAGCTGTAACGAGTGATATACCTCGTGGCTTGGGTGAAAAGCCCGTGAGGTTCTCCTTTGAGCACAGGGTTGGCTGTCATCACTGTCATCTCTGGTGCTGCTGTTTGATGAAGAGCCTACCTCTGTTTCCTTTAGCAGATGCTGAGCCATGGGTACCTGGACCGAAACTCCAAGAGTCTCCCATGCTTCTTCCCTACCCTGCTGCCCTTAGCGAAGGGCAAAGTGAGCAGTTGGAGACGGTCTTTCTGAGGGTAAGGAAGGGTGGCAGTATTGTGATAATACAGTGCTCAATCTATATGAATGGATGGTGCCGGATTCGGCATTAGGGCAGCTGCTTCTGTACCACCAGCCTGAGCTGCACCAGGCAAATAATGCCTCGTGGCTGCCAACTCTTCCATCTCCAGAAAGATTGGCCTTGATTCTTGCGTCAGCCCAGGACACCATGGGAGCTCTCTTGCTCCTTCTCTCCCACAGAGGACTAACCGGCCACCATATTCTTGCTGACATAACCTGATGGTGGTCCACAATGCTTCCTGACCTAGCACTCCAGGAAGTAATTACCAGGGTTGTCTCACAAGAAAACAGAAACCTATTTGCCTTCAGGAGATTGAAATGTATTTGTTGATTTTCCTATTATAGGAAAAGGAAGATAAAAATGGCTTATTTGAAGAAAAATTAGGATAAAAGTAAAGAAATTACTTCATTTTGGCTAGTGTCCCACACATTTAGGACTGCAGTAGGAGCTTCCATATGAAATCAGAAACAGTTGTATACAAATAATATTTTTTTCAAATATTAAAGTGGCTGCCTAATGGTGAAGAAGGTGAGAATTATCTTTAAGAAATAACAGAAAATTATAAAACTATTGTCCTTCCTAATAATCTACTATGTTTCAAGTTTACTTGAAATTAGAAGTCGAAAAAAATTCCTATCACGATGTTATTTTGCTTATATTTCTGTTCTCATCCACTGATCAAGCCAGCATTATTGGACCAGGGAATGGGATTCGAACTCAGCAAGGAAGACAGAGACTTAAGTGGAGGAAACATGTCCAACGTTTTGATATTGTGACACCATGTTGTCATCTATAGATGCCACTCTCAAAAACTGTGCAATGAAGTTACAAACAAAACATGTTTTCAGCAAGTTTATGATTTTTTAAAGCTTCTTTGTTTTTTAATATTTTATTTATTCATTTTCAAGCAGAGAGATAGAGAGATAGAGAGAGATAGAGATAGAGAGAGAGAGAGAGAGCGAGAGCACCAGGGCCACCTCCTTGTGGGTCTGGCCCATATGGGTACTGGGGAATTGAACCCCGGGGCCTTAGGCACTGGAGGCAAGTGCCTTAACCTCTGAGCCATCTCTCCAGCCCTGGCAAGTTTATGATTTTGTGTAGAGATGCATCCGAAAGCTATCCTCAGCCACAGGAAGGTTGGATAGACCTGGGGAGAAAAAGTGAGGACCAAAGAAGCAATCCAAGATGACCGTGACATTTGACCTTGGGATCTAAGAATACAGGAAAGTCGACAGGAAAATACCTGATGTTGGAAACGGAGAGAAGGTTCAGATCTAGACTTGTTACACTGAGGGGCTTGGAAATAGAGAACATTTGGGGGGCATTCAGAATCGTAGGCCTGGCTTTTTTATTGTCCTTGGAAGGATGGTAGGAAGGCGTGCAGATCCATTTCAACTCCATTTCTGAACTGACAGGTATGCATTTCAAATAGGGGCAAAAAATAGAAAAGACAGATCTGGGTCTCGTTGTCCCTAGAAATATGAAGCATTGAAGGGCAGCAAGAACTCCTGATTTCTCCATAGGAGAGGAAAGCTGGCTCACAAGTGGACTTGTGGTTATGGGGTGAGGTAACAAGTTGGCGTGTATGGCAGTTTACAATACATTGAGCAAGGAGATACTTGTAGTTAGAATAGGGAAGGGAGCCAAACGTGGTGGCTCATCTCGGTACTCCAGCACAAAGAAGACTGAGATTGGAGAATCACCATGAGTTCAAGGCTAGCCTTGAACAGAGTGAGTTCCAAGTCAGCCAAGGCTACAATGATATCCTGTCTCCAAAAAAACAACCAACAAACAAATATATAGATTTGGGGAGGGAATACAGCCTTTCTGGAAGTTTCTGAGGACTTGTCACAGTCCTCGGTACTGACCTTCTAGAAAGGACATAATTTTAATGTTCAAACTATTCAGGCTCTGATGGAAATAAAAACATATAATCAGCAAGTCACTTAAATAAGAAAATATAATTTGATATTAGATAATATGGAAAACACTTCATTAATACAGTTCAAGCAGTTCAAAATATGTTTCATTTTTCTCTTATGAAACAGTATTTCTTGTTAGGAAATAATGTTCTGTTTGTTTAAATAAAAGGTGACAAACCTTGACCAGTATTCCTTGGAGACTCCCGTCTTTACCAAGGACATGTAGCAAAACATGGAAATGAAAAGACACATCAACTTGTGAAATTCAATGGAGCTCAGGGAAAATTGTTCTAACATCAACCAGGTGATCTGAGCATGGTGCCTGGCATTGACCTCTCAGCTGTACAGATGGGAACACTAAGGAGGTATGTATTCCCGGGTGACTCACGCTCAGTGAAGAATAGATTCAGGGGACTAGCCTCCTTCACAGTTTAGGTAGGCATTTCCCACTGACTCAGACCCATTGCAGAAAGATATCTTATGTGTAACTTAGAGCATGTCCATACACGTGTGTACCCACACATACAGTCACCCCAGTTTTATGAAACAACTCTTTGTATTGGTTTCTTGAGACAAGGTCTCACTATGAAGTCTGGGCTGGCCTGGTCGTCACTCCATAGCCAGGGTAATTTATAAATCATAGCTAACCTCCTACCTGAGCATTTTAAGTGATAGGATTACAGGTATGTGCCAGCATGCCCAGCTATGAAGTGATTCTTGACTTCACAGCATATAGCACACTTTCATATTTTCTAATCAATTTTCTTTTCCTAAATTTGTCATGTCTTTTGATTTTGTGATTTACAAGTGATCTTGATTCAAAGTGTATAAAATATTAACCAACAGAGTGATATTTCCTATGGCCTTTTAAAAGTTTTTTATTCAATCGTGTTTTATACATTCTCACACTAACTGCCAGCTCTAGTTCTCAGTCTAAGCATAAGAGAAACTATCATATCCCCGATACTGTAATGAGACATTGTATGAGTGGATGGTAACTTGGCATTAATAACCTTGTATTTATTTGCATTTTTCTTTATGGTTAATAATTAGTGTGTGAAGGACCAAATAGAGAAACTCAATTTTCGCATGAAGTAAGAATCCAGCCTTCTTTTGCATGTAGACACCCGATTGCTCTAGAATACTTGCGGCAAAGGTTCATTCTTTTCCCCATTCTGCTACCTTTTTCAATTTTGCTGGACATCAAACATATGGGCACTTTTCTATATGTTAAGTTTTGCTCCAAGGGTGTATATATCTATTTTATGCTACCCCCACACTTGTAGGGAAATAGAAGCCTTGTAATAAGTTTTGAAATAAGTAAACGTGAGCCCTCTAAATGTGTTTTTCAAGATGGTTTTGGTTCTTCTGGAGTCCTTTCATTGCAATTGTGTCTTTGTCATTACAATCCAGTGTGGTGAGGAAATACATTTTAACTTTGTCCTTACATCATTCCCCAAAACACACATGTTTATTTATATGCATGCATACACACTAGAACAATAAGTGGGCAGTATATTTTTCTCTCCTCATATTCTACCCTAATGCTATATTCATGACTCAGACCTACGGAGGGGCACAGTCTAATTAATAGGTTAGTGATTGGATTAGAAATGTACTTTTATACTAGCAAAGATAGATTCAATCGGGGGACCTTCAGAACTTTCAGCACTAGGAACATCTACTTCCGTCTCAGACTGCCTACCTATGAGAAGGAAGCATTGACCTGCTGCAAACATCCCACCTCCAAGAACAAAGAACCTGCTTAAGAATGGAAGAAATATAAGAGCAGCAGAGCCAGCGGATGAGAAGCCAGGCAATGAGCCCTAAATAGATTATCTTCACCCCAAATCTCATTGCACCTGAAGCAAGCAAGATCTATATGAGTGTGGCCTATTCATAATACAAACTGTCCTGGTTGAGAATAATTAGAGATCTGAAGACAAGCTGTATGCATGTGAGTGGTGGAGTTACAGGTGATGTGTAGCGTTGCAAACACAATGCAGATGGATCCATTTAGTACTCAGAGAAATAAGGGAAGGAATGTACATTTTCTGGATCCTCTTGGCAAAGGAATGTCTGAGTCATTCTTCCCAGGTGATATTATCCAACCCATCCAGATGCTGGATTCATAAAGAGCTGAAGGATTTAATTTTAGTTTCATTAGGTCGACTTTGCCTCTTAGTTCCATTTACTAAAATCAACCAATACAGGGCCTTGTGCAATCATCCAACATGCATTTTCCAGAGGTCACTTTCCTGTGGGCTGTGGAAGAATAAATGAAAGTTCTCAGGAAAATAATTAATGATTCTAGAGCACAGAAACCTGGGTCAAGGTCTGACATTGGACTTGGTTCGATTCTTTCATGAACCTGCTTTCTCCCACGGAAGGATCACAGGACAGGAGAGAGGTAAAGAAGCAGAAAAAGAGCCAATAGTGATCTAGGGCTTTTCATGTTCCTTTTGAGATAATTATAGACTTACATGAAGTCATAGGAATAACGCACAGATATCATGTATGCTCTTCATACCTCCTGCGCATGAATCATCATGCAACACCAGAACCAGAACCAGAACTGACACCAGCCTTTTGGCCAAACATGAAGCTTCTTGGGAGCGTTTTCTCAGCCAGGTATGGAGCAGCTCCAGCCCCCCAATTGTCTTCATCCTTTGTCGTTATGGTTGCCTTGCTCTGAGCACACACCTCCTTGGTCAGCTTCCTTTTGTTAAATGACATAATGCCAACAACTACGGCGCCTATTAATGCCCCCAAAAGAAAACAGCCTCTCCCAGGCCCAGGAAGTGGCTGATCTGTTCTTTATCTCCAACATTGCTCTCACTTGAAGCACACTTTTTGTTTTTATTATGTTTCTCATATTCTAGAATTATGTGGCTGTGGAATTTGGGGGGACTTGGCCATCATAGCTTTCCTTCCATTGTCCAGGTATTATGGAGATGGCATCAGCCACTGTGAGGTGATGAGTACTGAGGCCTCTGGAACCTGCTCTCATTCTGCTTCCATCAGATTCCTCACATTACAGCCAATACAACCTTGGAGAAACAAAAACTCCATTCTGCCCCTTCTTTCTGTGGCCATTCCCAATACACATGACCTCTATCTACTGTGCTGGGACTACCGGAGGCACTTTTATGCTCTACTGATGCTTCATTCTCTAGTGCTCCCCTACTCTTGAGCACTATCTTCAGCCTGAAACACTTTTTAACCAACTCTGCTTACTCTCCCCCCCCCATTTAGATGTGACAGGCTCCAGAAGATCCCCCTTTCTCGGATCCAGAGGGCCTCTCAAAGGCCCTCCATCCAGTCAGTATAGGCTGATGGCTGGCCTTGGGCACACTGAGCATGTCCAATGGCTGCACTTGCCCTCCTGTACTTCAACCTCTCATTCCCTTGCTCCAGGATCCGGTGAAGCAGAGGAAGGGAGGAGCCATCTCTGCACTCTTCTTTCAGGCAAGGGTGTCGTACAGAACAGGGCTTGAAAGTCAAAAGAAGGAATTGTTGAAGATATTATTAGGATCATCGTTTTATGTAATGAGTGAAGTTAGATGGGGGCAAAGAGTTTTATGTAATTTTATAGTAGCTTTTAAAAAATGTTCCTTTCCTAAGCATTTTCTTGAACATGCACTATGCTTCAGATTTTAGTTTCCAAACTAGTTTTCAGTGTTCGTCATCCTCTGTCACACAAACATTTTGAAGACAGTGGAGCCATCCTGCATGCCTCAGGGGCCTTTCTTCTACAGGCGAGAGCTGGGCGTTATCTACACTCTTTCCTCTAATCATAGCCTTTCTGCGGGAGGCAGCTGGGCGTTGGAACTCGTCCTCCAATGTGGAGAAGATCCAAGGATTCTGAGTTGTGATTAACAAAAGGAATTGTGCCTTAAAACATACATCACCCCAAATGGAATCAGAACATTAAATGTTTCATTTATTTTGTAGTAAAGTAATATTTTTCTAATAAGAAGCAGTTGCTATCCAAATCATTTGAGGTCTCTATTTATATTTTCCTTGAAAAGAAAGCTTTTGTTTTTTGTTTAGATTACTTTTCTTTGATGGTGTGCCCAGTACCACAAGATGAAATTAGAATCTTTTTAAAAGTCTCATTTCAACCTACATTGTAGCAAAATCCCATGTCTTCTTAAGAAGTTAGTTGAACCTCTTCAGTTTCTCAGTATTTATCTTACTTTGTTCTGTCCAGAGGAACTCCTGTAGGGGAAGGCCCAGCTGCTTCATGGCTCTCCAGCAGCTCAGAGGGCAAACAGAAAAATTTGCAGACTCACTACATGCACACCCATACAGATGTCTATGGCAATGTTGCCAAAAGCGGCAAAGGATTGAAAACCAGAATGTCCATTTAAAAACTATTCATAGTTCCCAGGGCCAGAATTGGATTGCCCCCTCCCCCAGCGAGCTATTGGTCAGGGAGACACATAAAGTCCCCATACTCATGCATGCCATTGTCAAAGCACTTGGTTACCAGCCACAGTTAAAAGGTAAGGCTCTATTGCTAAAGATAGGGTCCAGCATGTGGTTACAGGTCATAGAGAGATCACTCTGGGTTTGAGAGGAAACCAGTTCTCTCCTGGCTGGCCCTCACAGCACTGGAGCACCTGGGGGATAATGGTTAAAGACAGAGTAAATGAGAAGGAGAGCCTGCAAGATACGAAATCAGCCAGCTAGGCAAGAAATACACACTTGTGCAATAGCGGCACACAGCCTATGTGGGTAACCAGCTGTCCTTGGAGTGGACATGAGACCAGCTCAATAGGGGAGACCTCACACGTGGTATTGGCAGCCAAGCCAGATTCCTGTGGATAGAACAATAGAGACCCTCCACTGTTCTTTGGTTAAGAGTGGTCATACACAACAACAAGTCTCACAAATAAATCTGCTTGGCTCCTTTAACCCAAGCTGATCTCACTTTTGGTTGGAGAATCTGTTTTTTTCTTACAGAAGACGGAGAATACTACTCGGGGAGATCCAGGATACAATAATTCATTAAGAATAGATAGCCAACCACCTACCAGAGGATAGGTCACCTCCACCTCATCTGCCCAGACCCAGGAGTCATTGCAGAGGAAGCAGTGACACAGCACTGCTCTCCCTGCCAGATCCAGGGAGCTGCCAATGGACATGGGTCGCTCAAATCTCATCAAAAGAGAGATGCAGAAGCTCCAGAGAATTCAACACAAATCAGATTTCTAACTTCTCTGACAAGGCTCAGGACTCAGGGAACATTGTCCAAGAAGTGGCAGAAAAACTACAAAAACCTCAAGGTGGGTATGATTAGCCTGAGGCACTGCCCCTTCCCCCAGAGACTGACTGAGGACTTCAGGCCCTCACAATGGACACCAATAACCAGTAGAATGGGGCCGGGAAGAGGTAAGAGTGAAACCATTTTATAAAAAATAATCAGTAAAAAATGAATCCCTAAGTATGTTGCAGCACATCTATACTATGGAATATATGTAGTCTTTGTGGTTTGTTTTGCTTTGTTTTATTTTGTTTTGAGGTAGAGTCTTCAGTACCAGGCATGTATTCCCTCCCAAGGAATGGGCCTCCAGTCCAATTAGAAAGCAGTTGGTTTCCCCCACAATAGACGTGCCACTATTGCCCCAGTTGACATATTTGGCTTGGCTGGCCAATCTTAAGACTTGCAAGGTCCACTGCCGTTCACCACCATTGATGACTTCTCTCTCCCCCAGGGCTGCATGCAGTTGTAGCTTTTTCCAGCTTTCTGTCAGCTGGTTAACTGGGAGGAAGTTTCCAGCTCAGCTCCAGCTTGACGTCTCAGTGACCTGCAGCCCAACTATACATAGTCTTCAGTAATAGGGTCTTACCATCTCATTCTGGTGGGCAACCAAGAGCCTTAGCAATGGCATGTAATTTGGGGTGGCCTCAAGGACATCCCTGGCCAAAAACTCACTGGAAGGTATCTCACCTTTGGACTAAAATTTTTCTAGTAACAATCTGTGGTTAATGGGTGGGCCATTATCCAAAGAAGTAGGTTTCCATATGGTTTATTCTAAACCTCCTAAATTTTGACCAACCCTTCTCCCACTCCTCCTTTACTCAGTCCCTCCCCTGACCCTCCTTAGGCCATTGCTCCCCTAGTAATCTGCTAATTTACTTACATATATACAATACCCTCTCCTTAAGTCTCCCCTCTCCTCCCTCCCTTATAGGTAGGTGCTGTCTAGATTTCTGGCCTCTATTATTGGCTTTCACTCCAACTCACATATAAATCTAAACATTTGTAGCTAGGATCCACACATGAGGGAGAACAGGTGGTGTTTGGATTTCTGGGCCTGAGTTACCTCACTTGTATGATCCTTTCCAGATCCATCCATTTCCTTGCAAATTTCATAATTTTATTTTTCTTTATCACTGACTAGTACTCCTTTCATTAGCTGAGGGACATCTAGACTGGTTTCATTTCCTAGCTATCGTAAGTAGAGCCAAAATAAACATGGATGAACAAGTGTCTCTAAGGCAGTGACTAGAGTTGTTAGGATATATGCCAAGTATGTCATATGGTAAATGTATTTTCAGCTGTCTCAGGAACCTCCACACTGCTTTCCACAATGGCTGTACCAGTTTCCGTTCCCACCAGCAGTGTAGAAGGGTTCCTATTTTTCCACCTCCTCACTAACATTTATTGTTATTTGTTTTCTTGAAGGTAGCCATTCTGACAGAAGTGAGATGGAATCTCAGAGTAGTTTTAATTAGCATTTCCCTGATTGCTAAGGAGGTGGAACATGTTTTTGATATGTAGTTTTTTTAAATTTTGGGCACTTGCTTGCATAGTGTGCTGGCCTATTTTTAATTTCTAAGCCACCCATGTAAGCCAGACACAAAAGTCATGCAAGTGTCTGCTGTTCATTTGCAAAGGCAAAAAGCCCTTGCATCCCATACATACACTCATACCCATGTTCAAATAAATAAATATACTTTTAAGAAGTTAGACATATATTCACAAATCATGATCTATTGTTGAACGGAAAAACAAGGCTGTAGAATAATGTCTATGGCACAATTCCTGAGGGAAGTATGGCAAGATTTTTAGAAACCCACTGTTTCTATGGAGATAGGTTGAGATGATGGATAGAAGACACATACATATGTACATACATACACACATACGTACATACATACATGCATACATACATACATGGCATGAAATCTTGATAGCATTGATAAAGGACTGAAACTGGTTAAATTATTAAGATGACTTACTCAGAAAGCTATAATTTAAATATTTAATTTGCTTCTTATAAAATTTGTATTAAAGCATATTCACTCCACATATTGGTGATGGTAGTTCTGTGCCTGTGTACAACGTGCAAGGACCAAGTCCACCCACCTAATGTCTGTCTCGATGTCCTTTTCAGTGCTATTAAGCATTGTTCTTTCAGGCCAACTTCTTCTTAGCTTCCATATATGACATGATAATTGGATTTTATGTGTCTGGCTAATTTAACTCCACATAATGTCCTCCAACTCAATCCATTTGCTGCAAATGCCAGAATTTTATTCTTATTCATAACTGAGTAATGCTTTATGGTGTATATATACCACTTTTAAAACCCATTCATTAATAGACATCTAGGGCAAGTCCATATGTTTGCTATTGTGAATACTGACACAATAAAGGGGGTGTGAAAGTATTGCTTTGCTAAGTTTATTTTATTTCTTTTTGATATACCCCCAGTAGGGGAACACCTAGATAATATGATAGCTCTTGTTCATTTTTTAAAGAACCTCCGTATTGTTTTCTATACTGGGTCTACAAATTTATATTATCATCAACAGTGTGAATAATAAATATATTTTCTTCACAGTCTCACCAGCATTTATATTCATGTACATATAGACATACAATAGTTATTATAACTACAGTGAGAGAGTATCTTATTGTGGTTTTACTTTACATTTCCTTGGTGGTTAATGATATTGTATAATTTTAGATGTATTTCTTGCCCATCCATATTGCTTATTCTGGCTAGTATCTAGATAATTTATGGCTTGTCTCTTCACTATGTTCATTGTTTCTTTTCTGCACAGAGGCTTTTAGTATGATGTAATCCATTTGTCAATTTATCTTTTGTTTCATGCACTTTGCAGATCCTACTCAGAAACTGCTTGCCTGGAAAAGAGGACTTCCAGGTAAGAAGGTGGATTAGAAGCCTCCTCATTGAAATCAAGGGAAAGAAATCAACCAAGACAGTACACAATAATCTCTTATCCTGCAAGATCTGTAAAAAACTTATTAAACCAGGTGAGATCTCCAAGGGGAAGCAGATGGAGCTGTTATGAATCAGCATGGATCCATGTGTCTAGTTGAACCAAGCAGTGCTGGCTGGCTGTCAGGAAGGGCTTCTCCTTACACACACTTCTAGCAAGAAGGATTTTCATTAAAACCACTAAGGAGAGATTCTCCCCCCCCCCACACACACACTTACCAGCCTTGAAGGATCAGAAGCTGAAGCAGAGAAAGTGGAAACCACTAGGTAGCACCAGGAACCTGAGTCATCCTCCCCTACACAGTTCGAGCAGAGCCAAGCTGAGAGGACCCAAGGGAGGACTCTGACTCCTCAACTCAGCACAGGTGAGCTAGAAACTCAGAGGGTAACTGATCTGAACTTCACTGGGGAAATACATACCCCCAGATCTGTTCTCTAGATTGGAACTGGAAGTCCAAATTGCACCTACCTATTGGTGCAGGTTGCTAAATGAGGTCTCACAGGAAGGGAAAGAACTCAAAAACTCATTAAACCAAGGAAGAAATGCTGACTCATGCGACACTTTCATTTTGAAATTTAATGTACTTTGGTATACTTTGCATTTTGATTATTGGTTTGTTTGTATGCTACGGTTAACTTTTGACATTCAGTATTTTTCCTAGTGATTGTATTGAATCACCATTGCATACATATGTCATAATGGTTTAACTTCTACGTGTTTGCTGCTCAGTTAGCCATTAGGATTATTCTTTACATTGCTACACCTAGTCTATGACCTGCAAGCTACTACTCTTCCTAAACACGATGAATGTGCTTTCCCCTCTCTTTCTGACCTCTTTCTCCCTGACTTTTCCCTCCACTTTATATCTCATAACTACAAACTCCCTCAGCTTTAACAGACTTGAAAACCTATACACCTGACAGTATCCAAACTTGCCCTCCAAGATACTTTCTCACCAAAGTCGTTTTTCAGGTTAATATAAAGTAGTTCCTATTCTTGCACACTGTATTTCCCTACCATTCTGGTCTTAGTTATGAAAATCCTAGTGTACTCTAGGTCATGCTTGCTCATTTTCCCTCCAATGGTTATTAAAATCAAAAGGACCACTGTTATCAATTGGCCACTATGACATTTGCACGGTGATGTAACTAGCAGCTGTAGTCACTCATGCAGTCAATATTGTACTCTGGGAATACGGACACTGTACCTGGTATTATAGGCTCCTGACTTGTGAAATACCTAAGAATACAGCTAATAAACAATAACCAGCAATGAAATAACTTCATATACATAAATCCCAATGGAGTAATTTAAGAATTATGAAAACCCAAGGCAACATAACTCCTAAAAAAGTACTAATCCCACAGTAATGGTTTCCAGTGAAGTAGATCTAATATAGTGAACTGCAAAGAATTATTATAAGTATGTTCAAAAAATCAATGAAGAAAACAAACTTATGAATGAATCCAAAGAGAACACACACACACACACACACACACACACACACACACACACACACACACCAGAAAAATGAAATGCAAGGGACAATTGGTGATATGAAAGAAGTCAATAAAGAGATAGAATATTGAAGAAAAACAGAAATACTGGATGTGAAATATACAATGAGTCAAATGATAAACTGTGCAAAGCCTCACTATTAGAAAAGATCAACCAGAGGAGGGGATATTCGAGCCTGAAGACAAAGTGGAGGAATTGGAATGTGACAACAAGAATGAAGGTAGATTATTAGAAGTTTTGGGCAAGGCTTTCAAACATTCAGGACACAAGGAAAAGATGAAATCTGATAGTTATGAGCATAGGAAAAGAGTTTCAGTCTAAAGGAATAGCAAACATTTTCAACACAATAATAGAAAAATTTCCAAAATTAGTCTACCTGGATATATGAAGCATTTAGAACACCAAACAGATCAGAAAAGTACCTCCCATCATCATATTATAATTAATGTACTAAATATGCAGAACTAAGGAAGCAGAAGGACAGAAGTGCCCTGTCACTTTCACAGGCAGACCTATCAGAATAACAACAGATGTCTCAACAGAAATTGTAAAACCAGGTGAGCTTACAATTATAAATTTCAAGTTATGAAAGATAACTGCCAAATTACACTACTATAACCAACAAAGCTCTCTGTCAGAACAGGAGAAAGAACTCTCCATGGTAGAAAAAAAAAGGCTAAAAGGATTCATGTCCACTAAGCCAGCTCTGCAAAAGATACTTGAAGGAATCCTTTGGACTAAAAAAGGCAAACATCCATGAGTCCACAATGGAAAAGAAAAATATCACATGTTAATTATAGTAAACAGAGGACTAAGAACACCAAACAATACAAAATCAACAAAATGGCAGGGATTTACACACGCCTTTCAATAATACTATGCATATACATGGCCTCAGTTCCTTAAATAGACAGACTAAAGAAACGCATCTCACCATAGAAGACAGATGCTTCCTGACAGTAAAAGGATGCAAAAATGGTATTTCAAATGACTGGAACTAATACACAAGTAGGCATCGCTTTTTTATATCTAAAAAAGTAGACTTCACATCAAAATTAGTCAGAAAAGGTAAAGTCACTTTACGTTGATAAAGAGAACAATCCTTCAAAAGGACATTAAACATCTCGGCATATACACACAGAAAATTGGTGCACCCAATTTTGCGAAGCACATACTGCTACATACAGACACAGATCAACCTCAACATAATACAGAGTGATTTCAGCTCTCACCAATTGATGTGTCATTGCAACAAAAATAAATAGAACAATATAGGATCAAATGACATCAAAGACAAAATGGACATAACAGATATCTACAGAACATTTCATCTAAACACTGAAGAACACACATTCTTTTCAGAAGCCCATGGAACTTTCTCTAAAACATATCGTATTTTAAGACACAAATCAAATCTTAACAAATATCAGAAAATGGAAATGATTTCTTGTATTCTATCTGACCATACTGTTGTAAGTCTACATAACAGCAAGAGAAACTATAGAACAACACACTCTTGAATGATAAATGGTTCACTAAGGAAATAAAATTTTAAAATGTCTGCAATTGAATGATAATGACAACACAAGATGCTAAAACATGTGGGATACAATAAAAGAAGTCCTAGGAGTGAAATTCTTCTCTTAGATTAGGAAACCCGGGAAAGCCTGGCATGGTGATGTTCACCTCTAATCTCAGCACTAGGGAGAGTGAGGTAGGAGGATTGCAGTGAGTTCAGGTCAGCCTGAGCTACAATGAGTTACTGCTTCAAATAAACAACAACAAAACGAGAAATCTGAGAGATCGCAGATAAATATCTTAGCAATACCTTAGTGCCTTAGGAAAATAAGAACAAGCCAAACATAAAATTAGCAACTAGAAAAAATAATTAGTGCATGGAAAAAATGTCAATGAAAGAAAAACCTCCTTACCCATGTACAAAGAATTAATGAAAAATAGAGTTGGTTTCTTGAAAGGATCAATAAACCTTAGCACAACGAATCAAAAGAGAGAAAAGACTTAATTAAATGAGAGATGAAAGGGAGCCATGACAGACACCAAATAAATTTAGACAATCGTAAGGACACACCTTAAAAACACACACACTCCACTAGATTGAAAGTCTGAAAAAAATGGAAGAATTTCTAGACACATATGACCTACAAATATTCAACTAAAGAAAAATAATTTAAACAGATCTAAAATAAGCAGTGAGATTGGATAAGTAATAAAAAAAAGTCGCCCAAGTAAAAAGTCTAGTTCCACATAGATGCACAGGAATTTTAATAGACCTTCAAAGGGTAAACATACTTCTCAAATTATTTCATATAATAGACAAGAAGGAAACACTATGAAGCTCTTTAAAAAGCAAGCATTACCTTGACACACACACATGCACACACACACACACAGATTAAGATACAAGGAAAAGAAAATTAAAGACCAACCTCCCTGATGAATATAGATGCAAAAATTCTCAACAAAATACTGCAGATTGGGCTGTGATAGCTTCCAGCTTACAGTGCTTATTACGGGAGGTGCACTGCCTCTGGCCCCTGGAACTCAGCATCCCGCTGAGAGGGTCTGATATCAGGGTATGAAGACCATGGTGGGCTTCAAGATGCAACTCTTGTGTCAAAGCCTGGTCCTGCCCTTAGGCAGCAGGGACTATAACACCCTGCAATGTGGCCCTAAATCCTGAACTCACTAGATGAAGGACCTGGCATGACCGCAGACTCTGGTGGAACACACATGTGCACCCCAAATTCTCCATCCCTGGCTGCCTTTTGGGCATCAAGAAGTCGGGGAAGTGGAAAAAGGGGCATCCTACTGCCAGACTTGCCTGGATGTTCCTGATAAAATGAGATGGAGAGGGTCAAGGAATCCAGAGGTAAGTGGACCAGACAGAAACATACACTGGGCCTGGGGAAGGGAAGAAGCTGCTTTCCAAGAGGGAACACTGAGAAGGTGAGGACCTGGATCCATCAGGATAGGATGAGAGAAAGAGGGAAAGGGTAGCCCTATATATCCTCATCCCTAAGCCCCTCAGACATTCCAAGTTCAGAGACCCAATGGGAGCTTTTATTTATAGTAAACCTCTTACCTTGTTTTCTCTGAGTCTCTGAGTTTCTGTCCGTCCTGGGGTGTCCAAGTTTTTGTTTGCCTGAAGGAACAGACCAAATACCTAGATGGCCCAGAGGCCCACTCAGATCAATGCATTATATAGATGGACTCAAATGGACAAAAATTTTGTGATCGTGCCAATAGATGGTGAAAGGAATTTGGCAAAATCCATCATTCCTTTATCATAAAAGTTATGAAGCAACTGGGAATAGAAGGAATATGCCTCAACATAATAAAGGAAATAGATGACAATATTACACTAAATAGGAGAACACTCAAGGTATTTCCACAAAAATCAGGACTAACATGGGGTGGCCACTTTCTCCATTCTTACTCAATACTGTACTATAAGTTTTGGCTTCAGCAATAAGACATGCAAACAGCAGAGGTGCACACAGGAGAAGAAGGAGCCATATTGTCCTTATTTTCAGATCACGTGATTCTATTCATGAGAGGCCCTGAAGACTCCACCAGAAAATTTCAGAGTTCGTTAATACTTTCAACAGTGTGGCAGGATACAAAATAGCACACAAAACCATCAGTAGCCATCCTATATATAATAACACAATGATGAAGAAGAAATAACAAAAGCAATCTTTAATTGCTACCAAAAATACCTTGAAATAAACCCAATCAGAAAATGAAAGACCTGTACAATGCAAACTTCAAAACATTCGAAAGAGAAAATGAAGATATAACTAGGAAATGGAAAGGCATACATGTTATTGTTCTCGGTACTGATTCTATGCAATCTCTTTCCAAGTTCCAATGCCATTCTTCACAGAACTAGAAAGAACAATCTTCTAATTTATTTGGGGGTACAATAGACCTTGGATATCTACAACAATACAGAAGGGGTGAAATAAGGCAGGAGGTATCACTATACCTGATTTCAAGCTATATTCCCAAACCACAGTAGCAAGAGCAGAATTATTTTTGCCCAAAAATAAAAAAGGTCAATGGTCTTACCCAACTGTAGCCCTTGCTCGCTATGCTATCCTAATGACCTTCCAGGAAAGATATTCCCATTAGTAAAATAGTGCATGACTGTTATGGAGTAAGCAACCACTTCATAGTTGAATTTGAGGCTCACTCCACAGGGAGCACTTCATGCCTTGTGCTCTACACCTGATCAAAGCTCCATTTCTAGGAAGGTTATAGGTGCTGCATGTCTAAATGGACATGTCAAACTGGCTTTTAAATATTCATGGTTTTGCCTTGCTCTGAAAAGCTTCTTTTATCAGTGGGCTGTGGTTTCTGCAGAGACGTATAACTGGTGAAAGTAGTGAGAATAAGTCATCACTGAGCACGCAGCGCTATAAGGGACATCTACATCCCTCCTCCAAGGCTCAGGGAGCAGTGTTGCAGCGGCAGAAAGAATGTAAGAAGAAGATGGGGAAGAGTGCCATGAAATTGTTTTCTGGACATGACATAGCAATTGCACTCATGAATTCACAGCAGGTATGGTTAGACCAGGCTCCTCTACATTCTGCAATGGCTGGGGAGGGCTCATAAAGCCTCTCCACTTGCTAAAAAGCTCTGAGCAGTTAAAGGTTGCTGAGGAAGAAGAGACATTTTCTTCAGTGGTGCAGCCATTAATAAATGCCCATACTCTCATAAGGTAACCCCCACCTATGCTCATGCAAGAAACCCTAGTTAATCTCAATGAGTTACCATAAATAAATTAAACAACATTAAAGGAGAAGAGGAACAAGTTGAGAAGAATTAAGGGGAGTCAGAGGAGAGCAGGTATTGGGAAATAAGAGACAATAAAGCAGGATTAATGTGATCAAGATGAATTATATACATGTATAAAAGTGTAAAAATAAATCTATTTTTTTTAAATTTAATATTTATTGTCCATAATGAGTTACATTATTTAGTGGGCAAACCATGCGTTGTTATCCCGAATTCCCCAATTCCCCCCCTCCCCATCCCTGATCAGTTGTATATCCTCCTCCGTGGGCTGTCTGTATTAGTCCTTGTGGCAAGGGATCCTGTATATCTTAGTACTCATCCCGGTCTTCCTGGC
>PVHP010006835.1:0-13764 GCA_004024765.1 Zapus hudsonius | reverse complement strand
AAATCACTGCTTGTGCAGCGTCTTGAAATGTTCCACCAACCTTTTCTTTCGGTTTTACATTAAAGTTTTCATTCTTTTTGAGTTGTTATCCGGCTTTATGATGCCACCTAGGTCTCAAACCCAGGCTGATAGGCTTTGCAAGCAAGCACTTTAACCACTGAACCATCTTCCCAGCCTCTGAGTTGATTTTTGTACAGAGTAAGACATGGTTAAGTTTCAAGATTCTATATTTGGATATCTGGTTTTGCCGGCACTGATGACTAAATTCCCTGAAATTTTCCAATCCATGTTTTCTGAATTTATCAAAAATCAGTTAACCAGAGATTGTAGGTTTACTTCTGGGCTCTCTATTTTGTTGCTTAGCCTATGTGTGTGCCTGTCGTTATACCAATACCTGGGCATTTGGACTCTACAGCTCTGTAGTATGTCCTGAACTCAGGAATTGAGATCCCTCCAGTGTTTTTGTTTTTGCTCAAGATTACTTTGCCTGTTTGGGCTAATTTGCATTTTCACATGAATCTTTGAAAAAAATGTTGTTGGTATTTTTATAGGGATGACATTGAAATACAGATTGCCTTCGGTATTATGTATATTTTGACAATATTAATAGTTCTAAGTCATGAAGAGGGGAGGAAATTTTCCTTTGTGGGTATCAACTTTTTGTCAGTATTTTGTAATTTTATTGTAAAGTCTCTTATCCTAGGGTTTGAGTATTCCAAAAATGAAGATGTGTTTGTGCTAGAGGAGGCCCTGGGTTCAATTCCCCAGTACCCACATAAGCCAGAATCACAAGATGGTGGCCCTGGTTCTCTCTCTCTCTCTCTCTCTCTCTCTCTCTCTCTCTCTCTTTCTCTCTCTCTGTATCTCTGTGCTTGAAAATGAATAAAATATTTTTAAAAATAAAAAAATAAACATTCTCTTCATTGTGTGTGTGTCTGTATGTATTTGTGCATTCATGTTTGCGTGCATATGTGTGTGTGTGTGTGTGTGTGTGTAGGTGTTGCTATTTTCTTGTTGATTTGTCTGGTTGTTTGAATGGAATATTTCAATAGACCTGTCTTTATTTTTGTACCTTCTTTATTCTGCTTGATCTATCGTCCAGACTTTCCAGTATATATTTTTTAATATTTTATTTATTCATTTTCAAGCAGAGAAAGAGAGAGAGACAGAGAGAGAGAGAGAGCGCACCAGGGCCACCACCTTGTGGGTCTGGCTTATGTGGGTCCTGGGGAATTGAACCCAGGGCCTTAGGCACTGAAGGCGAGTGCCTTAACCGCTGAGCCATCTCTCCAGCCCTCCAGTATATTTTTACTTGAATTATTGAGCTGTTCTTTTCAAAAATCATTGGTTCTTTCTCAAATTTCTGCTAAATTTGTGATTCATAATCTGAATTGTGTTTCTCGTTTCCTTTGTACCATATTGAGTGTGTTTATCATCACCCCTTTAAACTCATAGCAGGCATTTTGTCCATTGTTTCCTAGAATATGCAGCTGGACAGTGATAAGTGTTTGAAGGTGACAAACTGCCTCATTGTTTCACATCTCTTGTTTCTTCAGTGAGATTAGCTTGTCTGTGGGTCAGATATCTCTACCACGTCTATGAGGTGATCGTGTCAGTGTCTAGGGATGTCAGTCTGTTACAGTGATTCTAGCTGTGTGCCATAGCACAGTCCACCCATAGCTTTAGCTGTGATTAATGACTTTGGCCCATGTGTGTACCATGGACAGCAATGGGCCTAGAGTGCTCACTGTGTGGCTAGTTTTATAAGTGCAGGTGTGGCCACTAACAGGCCATGGGGCTTCCTGTTATATGATACATATAATAGGTCAGGGCTGGTTCACCTCCAGCCTGGATGTCAGGCAACATCTCAGTTCCTATTGGTGGGATTGGGCTGTCCATAGTTCTCGATGCCTTCTGAAACATACAAACAGAATCTCCAATGGAGACTGATATCGGTATAGGTTAAATGAGACAAACGTTAATTTGGTGAGATTCTAATGGGTGTAGCCTCTCTGTAGATCTCTGGTTAGTTGGGGTTTCTCCTTGAAGCCCAGGTTCTTGGTCCTCATAAGGGTTTACCATGGATCCCAGTTCCAGTTAAGAGTCACTTGCCACTGAGCAGATCTCTTAACCAATTAGCAAGTCATTGATTACCAGCCCTGGTTTAGTGCCACTATTGCACGGATGAGCACTTCTTGGCTTGCTGGTCTCTTCCATATAACAGTGTGTTGTTCAGCATTCTTGTAACGTCAGTCGGTGTTGTATATCAGTCCCTCATTTTTATCACTCAGAATGAAAACCATCTGAAACAGTGAGTGTCCAGTGCTCGTATTTTATGCATGTGCTCCTGCTTTGCTCTCACAGATGGATTGGAAAGAAAATTGAAATGAATAGTAAGATATAGTTTATTATAAATTATCAAAATAATTGATGTAAAACTTAAAAACATTCAATGATATATCATAGACTATTGGCAATTTTGGTTAAATCCTTCACCCAGAGGAAAAAAATTATCCCTATTATAGCAACCCCATGTTTGGTTAAAATTTATTTCCACTTTTTTAAAATTTTTTTTTATTTTTTTTATTTTTATTTCCACTTTTAATGACAATCCTTTGAGAGTAGCTGCTAGTTAGGAGCTAGCATTGGAAAGTTCCTCCTGACCCTAAGATAAAATCTGTACCAACCCCCTTTGTTTTAAGTTTAAACATTGCCAGTTCCTTATTATCACCCCAACATAACATACTTCTTAACCCCAGATCATACATTTAAAATTCCTTATTATCACCCTTAACATAACAGACCTCTTACTCCAAGATTTCATATTTAAAATTCCTTATTATCACCCCCAACATAACACATTTATTACTCTCAGATCCAACATTTAAAACAGGAAACATCAGCTGGGCCAAAGGACAGTGACATTGATAACCAGCCTGGCTCTGCTTCTCACTTACCATTAAAGGCAGGCCTCTTGCACAGCTGAGTACTCAATGAAAATTATGAAATACTAGTTTTCCCATGTGGTCTTACTGGTTTAAAGTCTTCCATTAGCTTCTCATATGTATGTGCAGCCATAGCCTATACAAATGCATAGAGAATACATAATAAGTTACATATGACACAGAAGTTAGCTTTTAATAAGAAGAAATTAAATCCACCTTATAAAATTTCAATAAAGTATTTATATTCAAGTTAAGACCTGTCATAATTGAAGTTTTCAAGCTAAATGGTGTTTTCAAGTGTTATGATTAAAGATATCCCTAACTTGCTATGCCATTCAAAATGAAGTTTTCCTACTGTCAGTTGGCTTCAAACAGTTGTATCAGATGTTGTGAGATTAGGTAAAAAATATGTAAAAAATACATATGGCAGAAAATACTGTCAATAGATCAAGAATAAAGAGCGAGCTGGGCTTGGTGGCACAGCCTCTAGTCCAAGCCCTCAGGAGGCAGAGGTAGGAGGATGACTGTAATTCAAAGCCAGCCTAAAAGTCAAAGTGAGTTCCAGGAGAGCCTGGGCTAGAGTGAAACCCTACCTTGAAAATACAAACAAACAAACAAAGAATAAAGAACTGACTGCTTACCCTGAGGTGAGTCACCTCCACCTCGTTTGCTCTGGCCTGGAAGTCACTAGCAAGGAAGCAGTGATGCTAACCTGAAAACCAGCTCCAGAGAAATAGGGCGACAGACACATGTCACTCAAACCTCATTAAAAGGAAGGTATCCAGAAGTTAGAAGGAAAGCAGCGCTGAATCAGATTCCTGTCTTACCCATCAAGGCTCAGGGATCCTTAGGGAAGAGGAAGTGGAGAGATTGTAAGAGCCTTCTCTCCCACTGCAGAGACTGACCCTGTGAGGGCTCTTCTTGGTCCTCCCAAAGAACACCAATAAACCAGCAAAGAAGACCCTCCAGAGAACAGGGCAGGGAGAGGGATTCTAAAAGAACAACCTCTTTATTTTAAAAATCCAATAAATGATACAAAAGTTTACCAAACTCACCTCACTTGTGACCTGAGATACAGAAAATGTGGTTAATAAAACCTTTTAAGCCTCAGAACCTCTTAGATTAGCAACACTCAAAATATTGAGGAATCTTTAAAGGGATTCAAAAAAGCAACTACCAATACTTCATTTGGCTGGTCAGCAGTTATAAGCAGACTAGTGTCAAAAGGACCTTTACTTTCCTGTAATTCTCTTTAATTTGTCTAACTTAAAGGTTGTTCTCTTCTTCGCCTCCTATCTCGGCACATTGATCTTTATGGTTTTTGGTTGGTTTTGCCATTTTTTGTTTTTGTGTTTTGTTTTTCAGTGCAGGATATTGAACCCAGAGCCTAACATGCTAGATGACCACTCTACCACTGAACCACATTCCCGGACTTTAAGCAATTTTTATTTTAAGTCTTACTAATAACCTAGACTGGCCTTGAGCTTGTAATACTTATGCTTCAGCCTCCTAAATAGCTGAGTTTACTTTCTTCGTTTCTGTTCAGTTGAACCTTCTTGTATTTCTCAAACAGAAGTATTTTTGCTAGTGAGTTCCAGCTCTCCCAAACAATCACCTTTTTATACATGTGGTTGTGTAGACTTTTTAAAGAGTATGCTGATTAATCTATATAACTCATTGACATCAATATCAGCAAAGTCAACAGGAGCTCACCCACTGCATAACCAATCCATCCATTTCTGAATCCCAAAGCCTAATGAGATGTTTCAATTAGAGGTGATGGTCAAATTAAAGTCTACTGGTGTGGTGCTTGTAGACATGACCGGTGCTGACATACCACACTTCCAAAATTCAGAAAATTGCTACGAAAACAAGTAAGAAAATGTACCTTTGCTTTGGGAGTTTATCCTCTCTGAAGATTAGTGTTTGAAACATAGCTAAGAATGGGGAACCATGGAATGGAAGAAATCCTAGGTCCTACTACCTGCCCAGGAGCCTGGCTGGAAGTAAGCCCACACCTATTAGACATTAACAATTAAAATGATAATTTTTGGAAATAATTTGTCAAAAAGACAAAGTGTTTATAGTTCTTTAGAGTTATGAAAAATAACATGCCAGTAAAACTGTTAAACATTTCTTTTAAAAGTCTTGAGTGGTTTTGTTTACCACATTCAAAATTTAATTACTGTGAACAAAGGTATGCCCAAGAACTTTTATTCTGTTTTTTATTTTATACGTAGTCCCTGTTTTCTAAGAGTAGTATTTTAAATTAGCTTGTCTTACCTCCAAAATATCACTTTTATTTGTGACATACTACAAAACAGCTCTTGTTATTACCTTTCTTGGCCTTAACTCAGTTAGTTCTCTTCTTACACTCTCTGTTATCATTGCTGCTTGTCCCAATCCTGCACAGCTATCATGTAAAAAGAAGATAGATATCATCCTGATAGACTTGACCTTAGACAAATATACTTTGCTTTTATGGCGGTCTGTCCACACACATGTCAGAGTCAAGCAGAGAGCAATTCAGAGCATATTGGTGCTGACAGTCACTTAGGGTGCCCCAGGGCAACAGGAAAACCAAGGTGATTCAGATGAGGTGCCCATTCTCCCTTAACTCCTACTGCTCAGGACTGTAGGGAAGAGCTTCTTCATAGAGAAAGGAGAAAGTTCAAATGGCCCATTAGCTATGGAAATAACTTTAAGAGCCATCGCTTCATTTTGCCATTGGCTAAGCTGAGACTTGAAAAGATGAAGGAACTTGTACCAGGTCCCCAGCTGGTTAGTTGCAAATTGGAATAAGATTTTATTCCCACTTCTTGTGACCATTACAAGCATGATAAAGTAGAGCTTTTCTTTCCTAAACCATGAAGGTTCATACTCTGAACCAACAGAACAAGGATACATACTAGGAGTCAGGGAGCCTTTCTGACTGGCAGTTAGCTAGGGACCAGCCCACAGAATCGAGGGTGCCACCTTGCCTTCCCAAGCAAGAGTAAAACCCTGCGTCATCCAAGATGGCTTCACAACAGCTCAGTAAAAGCTTCTTGCTTCTTCCACAACTTTTCCTGGGCTTAGTACATCTGTGGGCTGTCCCTTCCTGAGTCAACCTCTTGAACCCACCAACTGATCAATTCTCTCCCTTACACACCTGACCTTGATGATGAAGCTCCTTCTGATGATTCATATAAATGGGCCTGAGATGCGTGTGCAAACCCCTTGGCCCTTTTGACTCCGGCCTCTTTTGTAAACTCTTGGCTTTTCTTGTCCCCTTGCCACTCAGCTCTCTCCCTCTCCCTCTCTCTCTTTCTCCCTTCCTACATACGAGGGATTTTCTTGTTCTCCACTCCTTCTCAGGGGGAGAATTTATTTTTACCTGGGCGCTTTCCTGCTTTGCTTTCCTTGTGTACACAAGCCCCTTCCCCAGAGGCTTCTTTCCCAGAAAGAGCAGAAAGAGACCATTCTTTACCTGCGGGAGATGCTCTTGGTCTCCCTTCCCTCTTCCCAGTCAGAAGGGGTCGTTTATTTTGGCTTGAGTTTTTTACTTAAAATGAATCTCATAATTCATAATCTACCCTTCTCTGATCTGTGTTTTCAGTTCTTTGATAACTTGAATAAGGACCCAAAGTTGGGGTTCATGGGCTTGGGTGTCTCCCGCATCTTTCTGGAAATATAACCCTTCCTTAGACTCCAATCCTGCATCAACAATGCCATCTTTGTGATAAACCCTAAGGAACCCAGACCTCCAGCCTCAGCCAAGGGCTGGCTGTGAGCACATCTACCCTCCTGAAGACAGAATTTCCTAGTGCCATTCAAGGCCATGTCTTGGGAGCGGGCCCAAGCAGTGGGTAAAGCCATGACTTGCACGCTTCTCCAGGGAAAGGGTCAGGCTTCTGTCTCCTTTTGTTTTACCACGAGGACTTGGAATCATAGCACATATAAGTGGGCGATACTTCAGCTGTGCTCTTTGACAAGATTTCTCCAACGTGCGCTCCTTCCTCAAATCAGATATTCCAGTCACAGAGTTGAGCTATCATTAAAGATTATAGTAGATCCAGGTATGTGGAGCAATCATCCCCGCACTCGGAGTTTGAGGCAGGAGGATTGCAAGTTTTAGGACAGCCTGTCCTATGTAGCAAAAGCTGACCAGGAAGGAGGGAGAGAGGGAAGGCAGGAGGGGAGGAAAAGGGAAAATATGAGAAAAAAGATCATGATGGGACAGTTTAGTGTTTTCTATTTAAGAAGGGAAGAATGGAAGTGAATTCCTCAGACACAGAATAGCCAGAAAGGATTTTTTTTTCTTTTTCCATTGGGCCTAGAACTACTGAGAGCTCTTCTCTAGAGGGGGTCAGAGTTGAGAGCACATGACAGCTTTTCAGTGAAAACAATGGGCACACTGGGACACTAAAGTACTTTATCAAGAGCTTTGAGGACACCCCACAATCAGCAGGGCTGGGCCACTCTCTGCCCCTTGAGCCTTTATCTGGCTACTTAACCGTGGGTTGCCCTTCAGTCACCATTTTTTTTTGTAAATGGGGGCTTAGTTTTGTCTTCTTTCTTAATTTTTATTATTTATTAAGTAGAAACTTTGTAGTAACAAATCATGTGTTTGTACCACATTCCCCTCCTCCCTGCCCCCATTACACTCAGGGTCCTCCACAGTGGGGTTCCTGGTATGTACCATGGGGTTGTGGGCTATGAGTTGTGCAGTCAGTCATTGTTGGGGCCGAGGGGTAATGCCACCCATATTCCAACCCACCTTGGCTCTTACAATCTTTCCACTCCCTCTTTCTCAAATTCCCTGAGCTGTGGTTGGTGTGTTTTTTAAGTCTACTATAGTGTTGAGCTCATAGGAGCTTCTGGATTTCGGCTTTGGTGCATTTTGAGTATCCTCAGTGTCTGTCTCCATCGTCCTGGCACAGGATGTCAGGCTCCCTGTGGAAGCAGCACTCTGGCTCATCTCTCCACTTCCTCTGTGGTTTCACCTGGGCCACAGCTGATGTGGGAGGGGTGGTTCATCTGTCAGGGAGTCAGATATCATTTCTGGTCTTGTTGGTAGAGTTAGGTTGTCCTTGGTTCTTGCTACCTTCTGAAAAATAAAAACAGATTCTCCAACAGGGAGTGAGATCAGCATAGGTTAAGTGGGACAAGCATTGTTAGTTTGGAGAGATTTTGATGGGTGTAGAAACTCTTTAGGCCCAAGGTTAGTGGGATCTTCTCTTTGGAGTCCAGATTCTAGGTCTCCATAAGATTTTGAGTTGCATCCCAGTTTCAGCTACAGGTTTCTTACCACTGAGAAGATCTCTTAGCCAGAGAGCTCTTGGGTACCCCTCTAGGTTGGGTGCCACACACAGGTGAGTGCATGTTATCATGCTGGTTGCTTTCATATAGCAGTGTCCACCCCACCCCTGGCTTGCTCCCAACATTGTTGGTTAATATCCCTTAGCAGCTCATGTAGCTCTTGCAGCACTATATGGGAGAACCCTCTGGGACCATCTTCTGTGGTTCCTCAGCTTGAGTTGCAAGCATACCTGACAGGCAACTCGAGGGACAGACAATAGGGCTGGAAGTGTTTGGGGAGATAGACACAAAACTAAATCCAAAATGAATATTTTATAAGGTTTCATGTATCCCAGTCTGGCCTCAAACTTATTATATAGCCTAAGATGGCCTTGAACTTCAGGTCCTCTTCCCTCCATCTCCTGGGTTTGGGGATTACAGTTTATGTGGTACTGGCGATTAAACTCAAGGCTTCCTACATGCAAGCTAGGCAAGCAATCAACCAACTTAGCTACATCCCCAGACCCCCTGGTTATTTTTTTAAACACCAGTAAATATAATCAACCAGGGAAGAGGATGTCTTGCTTGGGCAGAACATATGCAGGGAGATCACTGTGATCAAAGAGTGTAGCCTCATGCCATCATCTGTAAAATGGTGTGGTGCTTTGATTCAGCTGTTCCCATTAAACTTGAGTTCTGAATCCTTGATCCCTAGCTGATGGCATTTTGGAATTGGAACGTTGTTGGAGGTGTGTTGTTGGGGGCGGGTTATGGGTGTTCTAGCCAGTTTCCCCTTGAGAGTGTTTGGCAAACTCTACTGTTGCAGTTGTCCATCCGATGTTGGTCAAGAGGTGATGTCCATCCTCTGCTCATGCCATCATTTTCCCTGCCATCATGAAGTTTCCCCTCAAGTCCATAAGCCAAAATAAACCCTTTCCTTCCACAAGCTGCTTTTGGTTGGGTTCTTTGTGACAGCAACAAAGTTGACTGCAACAGAAGGAGAGAATGATGCTTTGTAGTTTGTTTTCCAAGAAGTGATGAAATGTCACCAAGTAGTAATAACATCATTGCCTTATCATTAAATCTTTACTAAAGTCCTATTGTGTAAATTCAATTTTCCCACTGAGTACAAATGAGAAAATTAAAGCTGAGAAAGTATAAGAAACTCATCCAAGTTCAAGATTTCTTGCTTTAATGATTTATTCAGCAATGCTGGGGATCAAACCCAGGACTTGTGCATACTAGGTAAGCACTCTCCCACTGAGCTTCATCCTCAGCCAAGTTCAAAAATCTTAAATGGTACAGCTAAGATTTGATCCAGGCGCTAAATCGCCTTCAAAGTCTACATCTCTGCCAATTCTCTTTCCACAGACCACCTCTGCTTATTCCAGGGGAGCCGTCAATCAGCATTCTTTTTCTTTCACTCATCAAATTTGCTTTTACAGACATAATAGAAACATCTGGGTAAAATCACAATATATTAAAATGTTAGTGGAAAGTTGAGCTTTTTAGATCATTATTTAAATTGAGACATTTTTCTACAATTTTCAATTCTCTCATTTCTTCAATTAGCATGATGTATGTTGATGGTTATCTAAGGCTCTGGGTTTAGATAAAGCTGCCTCCAAGTTCCTCTTGTTTCAACCATAATATGGAAAAGATAATAATGATATAAACATTTTAGTTCTAATCTAAGCCAAGCATGTTTAGATAACCTTCCGTAAATCTAAGACAAATGTGCACATAAAGGATCGGCTAAGAAATTTATGGGTTTAATAGAAATAACAAAATAATAATAATGGCATTCCTAATGATAGCAATAATAGCTGCTACTTAAAATTAACCCTAGTTTGTACTAAGGAGAATTTCTGGTTGTTACATTAAGGAAGGATTTGTGGGATTTTGCTCTGCTTTTTATAGAAGCAGAGGGCAGAGGTAACAGTTTAAGATATCCCGAATTTAGATTATCTGAAGCCAAGTCTTGAAACTGCTATGATCTTGAGTAAAATTAACTATTCTTTCTAAGACTCATTTCACCTCGGTAAAGCCAAGGTAATAAAACATTTATATGTTTCACTTTAGGATTAAAGAAGATGATTCTTATAAAGTATATTATACCGTGTCTGTATCCAATACAAAATAATTATTGTCACTATTAGGCTGCATAACCACACATCCTAAAGCAACCTCAGTTACAGAATATGAGATGCAGTGCCAGTATCCAAGGACACATTTCCAGATAAGTGAGCCAATGATTTAATCATGTACCACATATTTTCCTTTCTAGTCTACTGAGCTGTGTCTTTGACAGTCCAAAGAAAAAGCCACTGAAAATTTAAGAGTCAATATAGCAACAAAAGAGCTGTTAAAAATGCTGGAGCTAACCATCTACCTGATGAGTGAACAAAGATGTAACAGTACAAGTTGGTCTCTGCAGGCCTCTTGCTGTCTGTCCCTACACCACTGCATTCCTGCGTCATCTGACAGCTGAAGCTGAAAGACAAACAAACCTGGGGTACTAAGTCATGAGGGCATTACATTCTCCTCTCAAATTTCATGAAATATGTCCAATTCTGTGGACTGTATCAAACTGTCATCAAATTGCATCCTTGCCTGAGGACTTCATGGCTGAAATCATACTTTGCAATCATTGTGGCTTGGTTGTTAGATATTCCCCATCGGCTCATGTGTTTGAGTCCTTGGTCCCCAGCTGCTGGCTCTGTTTGGAAAATTCGTAGAGCTTTTAGGAAGTGGAGCCTTGCTGGAGGAAATACATCTCTGGGTAGCAGCCCTTGAGGTTTTATAGAGAAGCCCACTTTTTCTTGATTTTCTGTATCCTATTTCAGCAGGATGTGAGAGTCCCAGTGGCACCCTCACGCTCCTTGTCACCAGACCTTCCTCCCCATCCCCGCCCCTAGATGGACTCTATCCCCTCAAATTTTAAGCCACAAGAAACCCTTCCTATCTAAGTTGCTTTGTGTCAGGTATTGGGTCACAGAAACAAGAAAGTAAACAATAACAATACATAAATACATTTTCACATATTTCCTTGGATATCAGTGAGGATGTCTGTTAAACGACGGGAGTCCCATATCTGGAAATGTGAGCAATAACATTAGAAGATCCTGCCTATGCAGAGCTGACCCAACGAGTCTGAACCATGGTGAGGAAATAGCAAGCCAGCTGCCTCTCCTGCCTTCCTCCCCAGCGACAGTGGCTCTTGAAATTGTGTCAAGGGAGGGGAAGGGCCTGTGGCTGGCAATCCCACGTTCTAAGCCAGCCATGTCTCACCTCTGGACTTCCTCTCTCCATTCTATCACCACCTTCCTCACCACTGCGATCTATTCTCCAAATGGCAACAGAGGTGATCACTAAAAGGAAACTATTGTCAATTTAATACCTTACTTTCAACTTTTGGGTAGCCTCCAATGATTCTTACAGTCAAGGTCAAAGTTTCCCAAGTGATGCCGCCTGGGAAGTCAACTCACAGAGCCAGGCTCCCTTATTTGAAAAGCAGTGCACACTGCCTCATGTTCACATTCCTGCCCACCTCAGGGTGTGTATAGCCCAATTTTTTTATACATAATGCTTTTTCTTACCCTCCTTAAGGTAGCTTCTACAGGCTGCAGGTTAGCTATGTGTCATTCCTTTGAAAAGTTTTATTGATTCCCCAGATCAGATTAATATTCTGAAGCTCTTCTTCGAAGCCTGTCTTCCAAGTGCTATTGTTGAGCTGTGTTTTGCTCACCAGAGAGTGAGCACCAAGTTGGTCTCAGGTTCACTCCACTCTTACCAGCCTCAAAAATTCTGTAGCTGCTTATGATAACTCGGGGTGAAAAATGAGTAACTATGTTTCAAAATATCTAGCAGAAGGTGTTTCAAACAGGTGATCAATATACTATTATGCTAATCATTACACAATGTGTATATCTGTAGAAATTTCACACTTCCCAATGCAAGACATAGCAATCACCTCAGAGGGAATAAGAGATCTGTTACTCTGAACCAAATATGAGTGACCATGGCATGGGGGCATGGAATCAGGTTGCCCCGAATGGCATGTCCCAACATAGAAGCAATTTTATCAAATTTTTATAGTTACAGAAAAAATCCATAAATCATGGTATAGGCTAGAAGCAAACATTCCTTCCTAGGAGGGCAGTGCAGGAAGGAAATTCCAGAGACTAGGAAGCCAACAAGTCTAGAGTAGGGTTGCAAGGCCATCAGTCTTGCAGATTCTTCACCATACGTGTGTGTGTCTTTTATTCTGGCAACTTGAATTCCTATAGTATACCCCCCAAATACATACATTATTGGTTGGTGAATGCAATGTTTAATTAAAAAATCAAAACATACATATTCGGTACATACAATTTCATTTGTGAATTATATCTCAATCAAGTAAGGAAAAAGAGAAGCAGCTCCTATTTGGTTCAATACATAGAAGGAGACTTTGCCCAAGTTGAGCAAGTTGGCTGAGGAAGAGGGATTAGTGAAGGTTCAGAGCATGAGCATTGCACACATAGAGAAACATCTGTCAGATCTGTCAGTAGACTCACATTCAGCAGCCATCGTCCCAATTAAACCCAATGCTACGACGCTGTGGTGTGGAAGCCAAGTGAATTCATACTTGGGCCACCGTGAGTGCTTTCGGTAGCCTCCCACTGAGGCATGTCAACTATGGCTTCACCTGTGTGAGCACCTACCTATCCCACCCAGCAGGACATCCTCATTTCTCGAGGCCAAATCAGATGATTCAAGAGTGATCTGTTTCCCCCACAACATCCAGCTTCACTTCTCATATACTAGGTGCATGAAAACTTCGATAAATATATAATGAAACATGGACAGACATTTCTTCTATTCCCTTGTGTTCTGGTTTTCCCATTACAACTCCATTAATTTCCCTTTCAATTTCCCACTCCCTTCTTTTCATTGATTCAGCTCTGTTTCTGAATCTTTGGGAAATTTATAAAGCTGCAATTATTATAAATGTTGTGATCTTTCCTTTAAATTTCCTTGAACACATGTTCTTAGAGTTAATATAATATTAAATAGAAATCCCAAATTTGTTAAAAGACAATTCTTCATTCATTTCTAAATAGTCCATTTTGTATTAATATTTATTTTTAGTTCAGTCAGACACACTCCTTCCTATCTTGTCTAACTCACTTAATTACATTAAAAAGTCTTAAAACCAGTAGAAGCTCAAATTTTAAGGCATGCATGTAAAAACATATGTATCCTGTGCTACTTAAATACCCATAGTAATGGTGCTGATAGGCAGTATTTAAAGGGGATCTCATAAGTCAGAGGAGAACTGAGCAGTCTTAGTAAATCATGGTGAGAAGCCCAGCAAAACTGTATTTACCTTAACATATTGCATCAGAAGTTAGAATTCAAACCCACGCCTCTGTACAGAGCCCAGAACCCCCAGTGCGGGGAAGCGGAGCTTGAGTCTAGCGTCTTAGACCACTTGGCCATCCTGACACCTTAACATCTTGTATTTGACCCCCCAAAATTAGTTTCTCATCTGAGC
>PVHP010006834.1:40939-59183 GCA_004024765.1 Zapus hudsonius | reverse complement strand
CATCCACACCTCTCACTGTCGCTTCAGGCAAGCCCCTCACAGCCCACCCTTGAGAGGGCACGCCATGCCACACCATGGTGCAGTGTAGGTATGGGCTCACTGTTTGTTCAGACACCTCACCATGGTGAGAGAACCTGCTTTTTACTGTTTTACTCCAAAATACAGCAGCCATCACCACCTGAAAGACGGCTTGAGGCCACCAAGGACCCACATCCTTCTACCCATTCTAAACCTCACCCAGAGACAGGGTGAAGACGGACTAGGCACCCATGGGCTCCAGGTCCTTGCAGACAGGCTGGACCAAGGGGCTTCTATACTCAACATGGACCAAAGATCACCTGCTGGGAACTCTCTCTGCTCTTTTAAATTTGCATCGAGTCTCACTTTAAATAATGTTGAGAACAAAATGTGAACCGATATTTCAGCTTACTTAAAAGGCTTATTAAAAACATTAAATTCAAAGATGTTAAAAAGCTATAATTGTCCTCATTCAAACTGAGAAAATAAATCTATTTTGCTTTCTTCTTTTATATACTCTTCTTTTAAAAAAAATAAGTTCATCTATATTCTCACAAGCATCATTGCTGTCTTTTTTCCCCCTCTCCATTCAAGACACTTTAAAAACACCTGTGCCATTCATAGCCAACTTTTAAGCAAAAGGCAAGCACGTTTAGGGAGGCTGTTTAACTCATTTTCCGACCACAGAGATAAGCTTGTCTTGCTTTAAAAGTAAGATGAGTTTGGCATTCACTTGAATGGGCTTTTGGATCTGATAGGTCAGAGCCTGTAAGAGTATACTGGGTTCCCAAAGGCAGAAGAAACAGCCTGATGGGTCAGCATTGGGGGACTCAGCAGGCAATGACCCCACATGCCAGTGCCCAGTGGGCAGATGTTATTAGTAGGGCCCTGCTTCTTGATCAGCTCCTTGCCCTCTCCCATAATGTGAGGCTATTGGCCTCTGGCGAGGATCAGCCCAGCGTGACTGTTGCTCACAGCCTGCCCTAACTAAGTCTTCCGTGAAGACAGCCGGGCCAGCAGTTAAGTTGCTGAGTGTGGGCTCTAAAGCCTGCTTAGAAGTTAAACACTCCAGGCATTGACCAAGATGGGTTTGCAGAGCACTGGTCCAAGAGAATGCAAATTTATTGACAGCGTTTTCTCCAGGTTTTACATAATTACCATTTATGTCTCCAGGAACTGTTTCCCCCCAAAACCCAGTTTAGGGTAAAGGCATTTTAAAGACTTTCCCTGTAGATGACATATGAGGTGCTAACCTTTTTTCATAGGCCCAGATGTTAAGCTCATTTTCATCACATTTATGCAAATTTCATTTGAACAGTAAATCAAAAGAAATCTTAAATCATTGTACACTATTTCAAAATCAACACTAAATCTAGTTTGCTTGCAGTGATATTAACATAAAGTCACAGCTAATGGACTGAAGGTAGGAAGTAAATGTCACGATTCCTTCTCCCCGTACAACAGCTCCCACAAGACCTGAAGTCCTCACTGTCCAGTCAGATTCACGCGTACCCATTTGGTCACAGCTCCAGTTTCACTAGATTCAGGATATTTCTGAACATCAAACCCCTCTAAAAGTTTTCCAAACTTTGGGGAAAGGGAGGAACCTCAGATTAAGGGCCTAACATACACGTCTATGTCTACATGGGACAGACAAGTATCAAAAGCAGGGCTCCTAGGCCATGTTTCTGGCAGCTGGTTCTCTCCTGGTAGGGGGTGGGGAGGGTCTTAATTCCTAGAGCTCCTGGTCTCGGTTCATCTGGGAGCTGGCCGGCAAAGGCAGCGCAATCATTACCAAGCAAGTCAGCCAGGCGGGTAATGGTGGAATCAGAAGACATTTGCCTCTGTTATCAGAATGACATCATAACTAAAGCAGCCTTTGGTGAAGCCCTAGGCTCTCTCTGAGCAGAGGCCAGAGGGCTGTGGGAGGGGAGCAGGAGGGGCGCCCCCCTGTGACTCCTGGGACTGAAAACTGAGTAGCCAGCCCCTTCTAAGCAAGGTGGTGGGCCCTAGCCCACCGCAAGTTCGGAGGCTGGCCAGGCAAACAGAAACTAGGGTTGCAGTTTTCCCTATAAGCCATCGGCTCCTGCCCCCCCAACACACACAGAGAATCCTGCTTACTGTAAATAAAATATAATATATTCTGTATTTTTTTAAATGATTTGAGACCGAGAGGCCACTCCCCTGGTCAGGCTAAAGCGGGTATATCATCCATACACACACACACACACACACACACACACACACACACACACACACACACACACAGCTGCATCTCTGCTGGAGAATTTATGGCATTTCCAACCAAATTGTCAATCTGTCGGTGACCCTTGTCTTCAGCTAAACAGCTTGCACTGTCTCCTTGGAGCAGTAGAAATAGACGACGCTGGGGGGAAGGGGGACGAGGAGGAAAGCCTCTCTTGGTCTTGTTTTGCCTGCATTTTTCCTTTTAAAGCACAGCCAAACACACGCGCGCGCGCACACGCACACGCACACACACGCACGCACGCACACCCGGAGACACAAACCTTAGAATAATGGGGGAGGCATTTGGCGACCCCGGGTATCGGCGGCGACGCGGCGTGACAAGCAGCCAGCCCGCCCGCTCGCTCTCAGCTCGGCGGCAGAGGCGGCTGGGACCCGCCACCCGCCCGCGACCCGAGATGCCCAACTCCACAGCGTCGCTAAGATCACCTCTCCAAGTGTCGCTACAGGTACACGCGTGACCCAACCACCTCACCTAGCCCTCCTCTCCCAATAAAAAGTCCCGAGACACTCGGGGAAGAAAAGTTCCCGGCCGGCAGCGGCGGTCGTTCCCGCCGGCCGGCGGCTCTCAGCTCGGGCATCGCGCTCTCCTCCTGGGGACGCGCGGAGGCCACCGCGGGGCACTTACTTGGCACTTGCTCTGAGTGTGCAGGTCTGAGTGTGCAGGTCGTCGAGGTTTTCAAACAAGTTTCAGGGAGGAAGAAGTAAGCAAAAAAAAAAAAAATCCAGTTATGCAAATGGACTCCGGTCGGCCGGGGAGGCGCGCGTTGGATGTGACGCCGCTACTGTACCGACTTCTCGGAGCTGAGCCCCGGGCCGGGCAGATTTATGGGGGCGCGTCACGGCTACGCCAGGTCCCGCCGCCGGAGCATCGTGAAGTTAATTAAAGCGGTAATGTCCACTTTCCTGGCGACCCTTCCTTGCGCGGGTTTACTAGAGCACCCTCCACCCCATCCGGGTGGGGATGCGGAGGTGGGGGGATGCCCTCGCTCCTCTCTTCTTTCTCCCCCTCCTCTGCCTCTCTCTTCCTCTCCCTCCTGGATGCTCTTTCGTCTCTTTAAGTCGGCTGCCTTGCACTCAGTGAACAATGAACAAAGATGCGAGCGATGGGGAACGCTCGCCCCCCTCCCAGCCCAGCAGCGAGCAAAGCCGGTCTGAAAGTCAATCCAGTTTTTAATCACAAACTGGTAGAGGAAAAACTGTGCTTTTCCCACTCTACCCTCCCTCTCCACACACGCACGCACTCATCCACGCACGCACACCCCACCCCAAGTTCACCTAAACCCTCTGCCTGCGGGGATTGGGGGGCGCCAAGGCCTGGGCGCGCTGAGCTACCCAACTCTCGGGGGACATCGGGGACAAGGGGGTGGCGCTCACTCGCGCCCAGAAAGCTTCCCGCGCCCCTCCCCACCCGCTCCCCCGCCCCCGCCCCCTCCCCGCGTCTCCGCGCCTTGGCTCGGCCCGGCCACCCGCTCTGGCGGCCCGGAGGCTGGATGCGCTCTGCAAACGCGGCCCCTGTCGGATTTCTACTAAACTGCAGAGCCGCGGCCCGGGGAGAAGGAAGGCGCTGGAAGATCCCCAGGCCCGCCGGCTCCCGCTGCGGCTCCGGCTCCGGCTCCGGCTCCAGCGTGCGTGCTTCACCCCCATCCGGGCCCACGGGTACCCCTAGCACCCCGGTGCCCCCCGCGGCCACCCACGCGCATCCCTCCGAGGACGCACACGCACCGCGCGCCGGAGCCCCGCAGGCCAGGACGGGGCGCAGACGCCGTGTTTTCCGCTCAAGTGAAAACTAAGGCGGCTGACAAATCACGTCTCCTGCGAGGAGGCACCCGTTAGACATAACAATATCCGCCAAACAAAACCCCGGCCGCCACCGCCACCTCCACCGCAGACACCCGCGCGCGCGGGGCCAGACCCCGCCCAGCTCCTCCCAGGCCCCTGGGTCCGGCTCGCAGCGACCCCCAGCCTCCCTCCCATTTGCCCACCATTCCGGGAGACAACTCACTCGGGGACCCCTGAGCACGCTGCTGGCCCAGAGGCAGACAGCCCGAAGGACTCACGCTACTGGAGTGAAAAATAGGGCCACACAACTTTCCACCTGTCCCCGGAGAAACCTTTGGGAATTTTCTTCAAAGAGTTAAGGGAAGAACACAAGAAATTCTCTCTCTCTCTCTCTCTCTCTCTCTCTCTCTCTCTCTCTCTCTCTCTCTCTCTCTCTCTCTCTCTCTCCTCTCTCCTCTCTCCCTCTCTCTCCCTTCCCCTTCCTTCTCTTCCCTCCTTCTTTCCTTTCCTTTCTTTTTCTCTAATTTCCCCAAAGCCTATTTTCGTATTCCCTCACTTCACATACCTCCAATCTCTACAAAGATATCTATATTTTAAATTATTTGCAAAACTGCAACAGATGGGCGCGTCAAGATCTGGACACTTTTCTGCTCCTCAAAGAACCCTCCCCACCATCACTTTTATTTTTATATTATTATATTTTTGCCTAAAATATATCCAGAGTCCCGCCTACGACTGATTTCCTTAATTCATCTTCAAAAAAAATGACTTGATGAAGCAAACAAAGATTTATTAGCAATGACCCCTTGACGTCGCCCCAGTCAGGATCTGGGCTGGGGGTGAGTCCGCCCAAATCGCACTCTTCCCGGGTGCGTCCCCCCGCCCAGCCCCCCGTCCCGGGTTTCCAGAGCCCCGCCACCGCGGCACTTCTCCACTCTGATTGGCCTCGAATCCCCAGCCCGGGACTGGCCGGCTCAGTTCCCTCCATAACCTGTTACTTAATTCTTTCTCTCCGTGCCTCAGGCCTCCTAAGGCCCGGAGGGGGGCTGTGGCCCGGTTGGAGCAGGTGCATCGGGTACCCGGGCCATCCTGGGGGTCGCGGGTTCAGACCCCGCGGTACCTCGGGCCGGGGGCCTCTCTGGGCACCCTCCCTGGGGGCGCAGAAGACGGAAACAACACACAAAATGGCAGGTCTCGGCGGCCCTGGGCGCCAGCAAGTTTGACACCCCGTAAGCATCAGTTAACTTTGATTTAAATTTTTAAAAAATGGTTGCCAACTACCCTGGCCTCCCGCGCGGTGGGTAGATCTGGGACCAAGGGAGCCGGGGAGCACACCCCCCACCCCGTCCCAGGCACCGGGAGCAAACCCGACAAAGTCACCGGAGAAGTTTCCGCCTCGCAGCCTCCCCTCCCCTCCCCTTTGGCACCCCAGCCCCTAGATCAAAGTTTCCCCGCCGCGGGTGGGCTCAGAGTCCCGCGGGCGCACGGTGCGCGGGGGGTCCCGGGGTCTCCCTTTCAAAGTAACGGTCCTGGGAGCGCAGCGGCGGCGGGGAGGCGACAGCCAGGGGCGCGCGGGTCCCGCTCGCCGCCGAACTTCTCCAGCGCCCTTCGATGCCGACTGCCACCGCCGCTTCTGTTTTCCCCTTTTTAAAAAAAATTTTTTTTGAACCCTAGCTGACAGTTTCTCTAGCCAACGTCACAGACCGCCACAGATATTTAATTAGACGTTATTTTTATTTTATTTTATTTTATTTTTTAATCGCGATGGGTGACCCGGGAACCCGGCGGAAGGCCTGGCCGAGCGGGGGAGGGGGGAGGATGGAGAAGAGGAGGAGGAGAAGGAGGAGGAGGGAGAGAGGGAGAGAGGGAGGGAGGTGGTCCATGCCAAGAGTCCAAACTCACTTTCCCACCTAGCGGACACCGCCCCCCATCCGCGCCCCCCATCCGCGACGCGCGCCCCTACCCCATCCTCCCCATCACCTTTGTTTCCCTTACCTTAAACATTGAAACACGGGCAATAATAATAATAATAATAATAACTCTCTCCCTGGCACGTAAACGGAGCGTTGTAAAAAGATTGTGTTCAATGAATAATGAAACATGTCCACATGATTGACTTGATCATTTTTCCGGGGCTGAAGGGGGGGAACGGGCATCCAGCCTGCGCGCCTCGCTCGCCCACTTGGCACAGCCGGGACCCCTGCTCCCTGCCCGGCCCGCCCCGGCAGGGCAAGGCTCGGTTTTCATCAGCCTCTTTGCTGAATCGCCCAGTTCATTGATACCCATCAGCCAGCCCCCACCAGACATCTCATCCCCAGCTCGGCCTCCCCCTATCTGGTAGGTGAAATGCATTGTACCATTAAAAAAAACCGCTCTCTATTGTCGCCCTGGCATAATTCACAGCAACTAGATAGGTCTTTCGGCATTTAGCTTTGATGAGCTGGAGACTGAACCCTTGATATAATAATCTACAAAGAATGGTTGTGTGTGATCGTCCATTTTTTCTCTCTGTCTAGCAACTAAGAAACCATTTAACACAGCGCAGTTTGCTCCTGACCTTGAGCTCATGTAAACACACTTATTAAAATCTATCTATTCTCCGAGAGCTACAGTCTGATTGTCAGACTTGTTCCGGAGACATAGATCAGCCCCTTCAGCATGTCACTACTTTACATTCCTGCCTTTGACTAAAGAATTTCTTCTTCTTTTTCTTCTTCCTCTTTTTTAAAATCCAGCCAAGAGGGAGAGAGCGATTGTCACGGAGGGATAGAAAGAGAGAGAGAGAGGAGAGACAGAGAGAGAGACCGAAAGGGGGAAAATGCGTAATTCTTACCTGCTTCTCAAACTATTCAAAGTCTGTTTCTTTTCTGGGGGGGAAAAAAGAAACTGCCGGGTGAACACTGGTGGACAGTTGGATGTGGAGAATCTGTCACAGCCCGGGCGTTTAAGGGAGTCATCAGCGATCAAATGACGTTGATCCGCGCTGTAACCTTGTGGCGTATTTAATGTAAATAAGGCAGTTATGTTGCCAGTCGCTGAGATGCAAACGCCGCCGAGAAGGTCCTCAGCCTCGCCTCCCGCGCCTGCCATTAGAGGCGACTTTATTTACAGACACTATTTAGGAGATCATGATAATTCTAAAACAATACCAGTGCCAAATGATTATGAAAATATGATTTTAATTAATCACGTAGTAGGCAGGGAAATTAGCATACGGTAATTAAACTTCGAGGAAAACGTCACGCAGGTTCTCTGCCTTATGGGTCCAGAATAATCACCACCACCAAACCATCATCCTCCTCCTCATTCAGTGGGCTTCCAGGACTTAATTATGGAAAACAAAATAACTTTTTGAAGGCAACTTTTGCGAGGCTGGACCTCAAGGCAGACGTTTGAATAAATAATATAAGCCGAGGTAACACAGAGATTTCAGCTGTGGGAGGCTGGGTTTCAGTGGAAGAGGAAGGGGGGAAGAGTGTGTGTGCTGGGGGGGGGGAGAGCTGAATAATGCAATTATGGATTCTCTGTCCTAGAGTTGACAAAAGCTGGTGCCTCAAAAGCCTCTTTGTTATGGGATTATATAATGATTCTGGTGTCATTATGGGTAAAAAAAAAGATTTAGTAATAATAAAAAAAAGAAGTATGCAGATACACCAATGAGCAGCTTGTTTTGTTTTGTTTTTTTTCTTTAAAGCCAGCATGTGACATTTGGGTATGTTAAGAGCAGAAAGACTAGATCCTTAAGAGTTGACAAATACTGGAGACAGGAGAGAAAAGGGGGAGGGAGGAGAGAGAGAGAGAGCGAGAGAGAGAGAGAGAGAGAGAGAGAGAGAGAGAGAGAGAGAGAGAGAGAGAGAGGGAGGGAGGGAGGGAGGGAGAGAGGCCTGTGTTGTGCACAGTTAAGAAGGGATACAGACAGGATGATTATACAAAATGCCCAGCCACCTTCAACACTGATCTAGATAAGGCAGGTTCCAGCTTGTCCAAACTGAGTTCCCCAAAATGAATGGTAGGTTCTAGACCTCTGTGCCACAACACATCCCAAGCAAAGATAAGTGAAAAGCTCCCTCCAGCCTCTCACCACCGCTCCCCCCAGGCAGCGAAGGAGCTCCAAAGATTCACGCAGCAGCAGTTCTGGAGTGGGGACAAGGTAGGGAAACTTCCCTAAGGGAGGAGTGACCGGCACCTGGCTGGGTGGGGGCAGCTGGCACCCAAGAGTCCAGCAGCCTCTGCAGGGGACTTGCACCTTGTTGCTGGTGGTCTGCTCCTGGAGGGTGGGCCTGGTAATCGCTGTCTGCACCCTCCAAGCTGCCCTGAGAACCCAAAACCTTGTTCTCTCTCTCTCCCTCACTCTCTTTCTCTCCTGCTCTCTTGCTCTCTTTCTCTCTCCCTCTCTCTTTCCTCCCTCTCGACCTCTTTCTTCCCTCATTCCCACTTTTTCTCAGTCTTTCCTCTTCTCTCTCCTCCCCATTTCTATCTGGCTCTTGAGGATGGGTTAGGGGAGCTGTAAAAGCCCACAGGAATCTCAAATATATATATATATATATATATATATATATATATATATATATATATATATATATATATATATATATCCTGTCTACCCAAAAAAGTTTAGAAATTTAGTCTGCATTTTTCTAATCTGATGTGCCTGAACTTCTTCTCTTTGAACAAATTCCAAAACAACAAGATTTTTTTTCTTGTGTGGAAATTATCATGCAATCACATAAATGATATCACTATCTCTATGGGAATGATAGCCCTAGCAGTGGGGTGTTCTTTATTTCAATTCTTCGTGGATCAACTGATTATATTCTGTCGTCTTTTGAACCTGTGATTGGAAGTCAAGTGATTCTTTCTAAGTGACAGCTTCCACAAAGAGGCGAGCAGGGCTGAGCAGGTCGAGAGAGGAAGTAGCCATATGGACTTGGAGAAAAGGCACTTTCTCTGGGACAGAGTGGGGGGGTGCAGCCTCATTTAAACCCTCCAGCCACCTGCCTGCTTGGGCCTTAGGAAGCATCCGACTGCATTCTGGCATTATCCTGGGGTCCTAGGCGGTGTCCAGCTGGGCCTGGGATGTCTCTGCCATGCAGGAGACCCCAGGGGCCCATGACTTCTAATCAGCTTAGCCCTGCCTTCGGCCTGGGTGACCTTAGCAGTGGTCTGCCAAGGTTCTGTGTGGCCTGGTGGGTCTGCATAGTCTGGAAAGCTACTTCCCATGACCAGGGGATCGAGTCCCACCTCTTGATCCTAGCAGTTGGAGCGGGACTCACTGATGCACCCTGTTGGCAGTGGTGTGCCATTCACCCCGCCAGGACCTGCAGCAGCCCTTGCTCAGGCAGAAGTCAAGGACAGCACTGACCAGAACTTGACCCCCTAAATGTGTCCTTCTAGAGCTGGGAGGGTCCCCACTGATTCCCCCACCTAGGAACCTCTCTCTGTGGTTCCTTCCAGTTTGTGCCTCTCGGGTGGATCTCTATGTCTGAAATTATTTCTAGATGTCTCACTTGTATCAGTTACTTCCTCATTGCTGGGAGAAAATACCTGACAAAAAAATCAGTGTAAGGGAGGAAGGATTTATTTCAGTTTATACTTAGTTCCAGGTCACAGTCCATCCTGGCTTGGAAAACAGGTAGTAGGAACTTCGGGCATTTGGTCACATTCAATCCACAGTGAGGAAGCAGAGATCAATGAATAGTGATGTTCAGCAAGTTTTCTCTTTAAAAATATTTATTATTTATTTGCAAGAAGAGAGGAAGAGAGTGAAAGGATGGGTGCACCAGGGCCTCCTGCCACTGTAAACAAATTCCAGATGCATGTGCCACTTTGAGCATCTGGCTTTATGTGGGCACTGGAGAATTGAATCTGGGCTGTCAGACTTTGCAAGCAAGCAATTTTAACAGCTGGGTTATCTCTCCAACCATTTCCTCTTTTTATATAGTTCAGGACCCCAGCCCATGGGATAGTACCACCCACTTCAATGAACCTCACGGGGGTCAAATTGACAATCAACATAAACCATCACGGCACCTTATAACAGGTGCCTACCTGCTCAAGGTGCCTTGAACGTAATCCTCATGCCAATCCATTGCGGTGAGCTCCATCATTCTCAGATTCTAAGCATTACCCCACCCCACCCCTCTGAGTGGCAGTTCCTTCATGACTGTCCTCCTCTTGCTATTGCGTGTAGACTGGTCTTCCCTTTACTCTCCTTGTGATCTCACCTCCCTCCTAGTGCAAATGGATTTAAAACTACCTATTGAGACAGAGGTTCATTCCCAGTGACCCAAGAGTAAAGCACAGAGGACTATATGTCAAGGAGGACTGCTTTGCCTTGGAGAAGAAAGATGGGCAGTGATACTGGTGAGCAGAGGAGTCTTTATTCCTCCATCTGCCAAAAGATGACCTCCAGCCATCCGCAAGGCTCCACTCATGGCTTAGGAGCTTGGGGGCTTTAGAAAGAGGGAGGCCACTTTCATGGACAAATGACCTACACTCCTGAAGAAACATACCAGAGGATTTGTAGTGGGTCCGTGGATCAGATGCAGAGTGGTCTGTATGCCCACAGGATCCCACCTGGCTTCTCAGTGTCTTTGTGTCTCAGTCTTCTGGCCACCTCTTCCACCCTCATGACCCTGTGAGTCTGCTCAGGGGAAGACTGGGCTTCTACAATAATGTCTCCCTGCCTGTGTTGGATGCATGATCCCCAGCTGATGGCAATTTTGGAATTGGAACCTTGTTGGAGCTGTGTTGTTGGGAGCAGGCTTATGGGGGTTATAAGCCAGCTTCCCCTTGCCAGTGTTTGGCACACCTTCCTGCCGCTGTTCTGTGGTGGAGGTGATGTCCACCCTCTGCTCATGTCATTGTTTTCCCTGCCACCATGGAGCTTCCCCTCGAGTCTGTAAGCCAAATAAACCCATTCCTCCACATGCTGCTTTTGCTGGGTTCTTTGTTACAGCAAAGAGAAGGCTGAGTGCAACACTGCTTCCATGAAGGGCTGTCTTCACAGAGAAGTTCAGAAGCAGCTTTCCCAAGTCAGGCGCTGCAGAACTGCAGGGCGAACAGCTTTGTAAACATTTTCCTGAAAGCAAGGTTCAGCAGGGCCCTTAGAGGTGGAAGGGGATCCTGCAGTACAAAGAAATGGAAGAGAATCTGACCTACTTGATTATTCTCCAATGAACTATTGGTCTTCACAAACCATCACCTCCTGGGGCTGGAGAGATGGCTCAGGAGTTGAGGTGTTTGCCTGCAATGTTGCACATGCATCTGGAGTTAGCAGTTTCTCTCTCTCTCTCTCTCTCTCTCTCTCTCTCTCTCTCTCTCTCTCTCTCTCTCTCTGCTTTCAAATAAATAAAATACTTTAAAAAAGAAAAAACCTCATGTCATGGTTTGATCCAGCTGTCCCCCACAAACAAATGAATGTGTTCTGATTGATAGATCCTCAGCTGATGGCAGTTTGGGTTTTACAACCTCGCTGGAGCTGTGTTGCTGGGGGTGGGCTTATGGGGGTTACAAGCCAGCTCCCCCTTGCCAGTGTTTGGCACACCTTCCTGCCGCTGTTTCCAGTGCTGTGGTGGAGGTGATGTCCACCCCTCTGCTCATGCCATCGTTTTCCCTGCCAGGATGGAGTCTCCCCTCGACTCTATAAGCCTACATTCCTCCACAAACCGCTTTTGCTTGGGTTCTTTCTGCGCAGCAACTAGAATGCTCACCACCTGCCAGCATTCTTTCTTAAGCCCTTCAAAGGTCTAGAGTGCTGCTGTCCCTTGGGGCTCAGAAAGGAAGAGGGGGAGTTAAAATGAGAGAGGGGGAATAAGTGATAGTGGAGAAGGAGGAAAAGGAAGAAAGGGAAAAGAGGAGAAAGAGGAGAGGAAAAAAGAAAAGAAAGTCATACTCACTGTCTCCCACCTTCAGTCACAGGAATGACATAACTCCTGGTAGAAGATTCCCTTCTTCTCCAGAAAGAACACTTCCCTTCCCTTTCCCACCCTGAGGTATCTGATGAGGCTTCTCCCCTGCTTTCAGCCAGTGAGTACATCGCTTCTCTCTGGACAACGATTGGGTCAGGACTAAAGCATTCGGCTTATGCTGGTCAAATTAGTCAATCTGGATGTTCTCTTCATGGGCTATTGGAAAGGTTGAGCTACTAAAGAGCAGTGAGCTCCGACCCCTCATGGAGACCCCAGAGCAGTGAGCTTGCAGAGACCCCCAAGAGGAGTCAGGATGGTGCCAGCTCCAACAAGGGCATAGCAGAAATGAAGGAGAGATTCTGTTAGCCCTGTATGATGCCAAAATCCATCCAAGCTGGGGCAAGCACCACCCCAGGACCCTTCTGTCTTATAAGCAGAAAAATTTCCTTTTTTTAAAATATATATTTATTTTCCATAATGAGTTACATTATTTAGTGGGCAAACCATGCGTTGTTATCCCAAATTCCCCAATTCCCCCCCTCTCCATCCCTGATCAGCTGTATATCCTCCTCCATGGGCTGTCTGTATTAGTCCTTGTGGCAAGGGATCCTGCATATCTTAGTACTCATCCCGGTCTTCCTGGCCCAAGTGTGTTGTTACTGATGGGTGCCATGCCTCTGGACCATCTCCCCCACCACGGCACGGCTTTCACAATCTTTCTGCCCCCTCTTCCGCTCAGTTCCCTGAAAAATTTCCTTTTAACTCAACTCAGTTTGCACCAGGATCCTTTCACTTGCCACAGAATGAGACCTGTTGTACCTTAGCACCTGACATGAACAAGGACACTTTGGGTTGACCCTAGAAAGCTCCAAAAATTAGGCAGGAACGAGGGACAGAAAACAGAGCATGGCCACATGACCAGTGATGTTCTTCTCACCGAATGAATGGCAAAAGAACTTGCCAGAATGTTCTTAAAGCTACAGGTGCATCTTGCTTTGTGCATTATCTCTGGGCCAGTAAAGACATTATAAATTAAATTTGTGTAACTCAGATCTGATTGCCTCAACTGAGATAGCTGGCTTTTAGGGTATCTCAGCAGGCAGCATCTATTGTAAAAGTGAGTGATCAAAATAACTAATAAGGGCTGGAGAGATGGCTCAGTGGTTAAGATGCTTGCTTGCAAAGCCTAACGACCTGGGTTCTATTCCCCAGTACCCACTTAAAACCAGAGGCACAAAGTGGCACATGCATCTGGAGTTTTTTTGCAGCAGCTGGCGGCCCTGGCATGCCCATTCTCGCTCTGTGTCTCTCTTCTCTCTATCTTTCTGCTTGCAAATAAATATAAAAAAACTAATAAGTAGGAATTTATCTACAATTCTGGATATGAAGGATCATACCAGGCTTTATCTTCAAGCTGGACCAATCTGAATGTTTTCAGAATGACCTTCTACAAGTTAGTAAAAGCTCTCCATCAGGGTTTGACTATACCCCCTCCCCCCAGAGACTCATGTTTTGAGCATTTTATCCCTGGATGGCTGTGCAGTATGGGCAAAGTTTGGGATCCTTTAGGTGGTGAGGCCTGGCTGGCAGAAGTGGGTCTCTAGGGACAGGCCTTTGAAAATTATAACTACCCATAATTCCTGTGTTCAGACTGCCCTGAGTTTCACCTGAGGAGCCCTGAATGTCACCTTGCCTTCCTCACCATGGTGAATGGAAGTCTTCTGAAACAACCATGAGCCAAACCAAAATAAACCTTTCCCCTCTTAAGTTGTTTCTATGGGGATGTTGGCCATTGCGTCATAAAGTCGCTTACAGCTCTCCCTGTCTATCTCTGAGAAAGGCTGGGACCTTGACCCTATGCTCTGCGGTTGTATGCAATAGCCAAAGTCAACTTTGAGTTACAATTAGGAAAAACCAATCAGATTCTACATCACATCTCTGGATACTGATTGGTTCAGGATTAGGCAGGTGACCTATGCTGATCGGATAAAAACTAGGATTTCTTTTTAAATAAAACCACCCCCTCCCCCCAAGCAGTAGACTGTCAAGCCAGGCTATGATCTGCGCTTTATTTGCCTGCAGATCAGCTCTCAAGGGCGACTTTGACCAGTTAAAGCAAAGCATTTTATGAAGGCAGCGCTGGGAGGGGGACCCACACTCCCTCCCCATTATGCAAATGAGGCTAGCCTGCAGCCACCCTGCCTCCTTTTACAAATGTCCAATCATCAGTCCGGAATTTTTATTTTCCAGACAATTTCCCTATGTAGCATAGGCTGGCCTCAAACTTGCAATCATCCTGCCTCAGGCCTGACCACAGGGTTGCCTCACCACAGCTGGCTCTCTGCCTTAAGGGTATCTTTGTTTGGGTGGTGTTTTATGGTTTTATCAATTTTTTAAAATATTATTTATTTATTTATTATTTCCTTATTTGCAAGCAGAGAAAGGAGAGAGAACGAGAGAAAAAATGGGTGCACCAGGGCTTCCGGTCACTGCAAACAAACTGTACCACCCTGTGCATCTGGCTTTGATGTGGGTTCTGGGAATTCAAACTTGAGTTGCTAGGCTTTTCAGGCATGGGCCTTAGCCCCTGAGCCAATTCTCCATCCGGGTTTATTTATTTTTGTTTTTATTGTTCAAGGCAGGTTCTCACTCTAGCCCAGGCCGATGTAGCTCCAGCCTGGCCTCAAATTAACCAAGATCCCCCATATCAGCATCCTGAGTGCTGGGAGTAAAGGCATGGGTCACCATGCCTGGCTTTGTCTTAAGTTGTTTGTTTGTTTGTTTGTTTGTTGTTTGTTTGTTTAGTTTTGCTTTTACCTAGTAAAGAGTTTTAAAGTTTCTCACTAGAAACACCAAATGTTGGGGAAGCCATGTTTTCCAGAAAAAGATGCTGCTAGCCTTGGGTTCACACATTGCAACCTGGGACAGGTGGTCAACTGGAACCATCAGGAATGAGTCCCCAGGGACGTGCTCAGCTGTCACCTTCCCCGTAGCTAGCATTCCTCTGCAAGGGAGGAATTGGGAAGCACATAGCGATGTCAAAGTCAAAGCCCTGTCTGGACACTATCCGAGCGCCCTTCGTCACAGGGCATGCTCAGAACATGTCTTTCCTGGGCTTTCGTGTGCGCAGACCCCTGGTTTGGGTGGATGAGGGATCAAAGGCCCAGGGGAGTTCATCACTAGAGAAACTCTTTGTTTTTGTTTGTTTTGTTTTGTTTTCAAGGTTAGGGTGTCGCTCTAGCCCAGGATGACCTGGAATTCACTATGTAAGTCTCAGGGTGGCCTTGAACTCAGGGCAATCCTCCTACCCTCATTCCACCAAAGGGCAGAGTTGAGCTTCTTGGACTTCAGAGACAGGGAAAGACTTGGGTGAAGAGGGTATGGCACTCACTGAGTGTTGATGATGGTAAAGAGCTCCAGGAAAGAGACAGTATTGAATCAGATGCTCAGTGATCGGGAGGAGAGCACGGCGCTCAGAGGAAACAGCTTGATTTTGGGACCATTTCCACCAGGCTGTATCTGCAACACACTCATAGTTCTCACATGTTCCCAGATCCCCATGGGACCCTGAAGCCTGTGCCCAGGGAGGACCGAGTAGAGCCTGGCATTTGATAGCTCAGACAGGTGAACACGGATCGACCCTGGTGACTGGGGACAAAGACTCCTTTGGGTGAGCCTTTGACATACAGTGATGTCCCCCAGCTTAGCCAGCCTCCTCTGGCTCTGGGAGTCCTGGTCAACAGACCACCCTCGTCTACAGTGTCCTGTCAATGGGGCCATGCAGGTGATTGCTGTGAACCCCCTCCTTGCCCAAGGTTCAGAGCTTCTAGGAAGAAAGACTGAAAGTATGGTTGGTCACTAGACCCCCAGGCCTAGACTCTGGCACAGATTGGGCATTAGGAAATGTTTATGAAACAAATCGGGAAATTAATACATTTTACCTAAGACATATAACTTTTTTGAAGCAGGGTCTCACTTTAGCCCTGGCTGGTCTCTAACTCACAACAATCCCTCTATCTCAGCCCCCCCCTCCAAGTGCTGGGATTAAAGGTTTGAGCCACCATGCTGAGCTATTAATAATTCTTACTAGATGCCAGGGACTACAGGCAGGCATTACCATGCCTGGCCATCAGCCCTGATTTAACCTTGAAAATGGATGCAAAGTTTACCCCTAGAAACAAGAGACCAACTGGTCCCAAATGGTCTGCGGAGTCTCATAGGGTGTCAGAGTGCTGTTGTACCACTCCTGACTGAATGAGTCAATTAATTCATACATTCATATATGGACAACGTTGCTAAAATGGATTGCCACCATTAGAAATTAGTCGTCACCTTAAACAATTAATGGTTATCTTCTCCAAAAGAAAGGAACAGCTGAAGAACGACCAGAACGCAGAACCATGCAAAGACGACACACCTCCTTCATCTCACCCTCCCAGCCCTTTGTGGGGGTTTTCTTCCAAGAATTTTTATGGGCATATCTTATTAACAACGCATGGTTTGCCCACTAAATAATGTAACTCATTATGGACAATAAATATTAAATTTTAAAAAAAAAGAATAGTAAAGAGAAAATAAATTTTTTTTATTGATTTGCAAGGATAGAGTGAGAGAATGGGCACACCAGGGCCTCCGGCCACTGCAAATGAACTCCAGATACACGCACCACTTTGTGCATCTGGCTTTAGGTAGGTACTGAGGAATCAAATCCGGGCCATTGGGCTTTGCAAGCAAGCGCCATTTAAAAAAATATTTTATTTATTCATTTTCAAGCAGAGAGAGAGAGAGAGAGAGAGAGAGAGAGAGAGAGAGAGAGAGAGAGAGAGAGAGAGAGAGAGAGAGAGAGAACCAGGGCCACCACCTTGTGGTTCTGGCTTATGTGAGTACTGGGGAATTGAACCCAGGGCCTTAGGCACTTGGAGGCAAGTGTTTTAACCGCTGAGCCATATCTCCAGCCCAAGCAAGTGCTTTTAACTGTTGCACTATCTCTATAATTTTCCCATTTTCTATTATTTTATTTATATTTTGTTTTCCTTTAGCTTTTTATCACACAAGGTATTTCCCTGCACTATTAACTATTCTTGGAAAACACAATTCCATGCTTACATAATGTTCCACCGTGAAAATGCAACACAGTTCACTGAAGCAATCTCTTATTTTCTGATCAAAATTGTTTCAAATTATTCAGTTCCTTTAAAAGCATTGGAGTGATGGCAGATGTGGAGACCCACATTATACCTGTCACCCCAGTACTGGGGAGGCTGAGGAAGGAGGATTCCAAGTTCTAAGACAGCTGAGCTATAAAGTGAGGATCTCTCTGTCTCAAACATTGAAAAAAAAGCTTGGTGTATTTCCTGGTTAAGCCTGCTCACTTGCTTAGCATCAGTGAGTAAACAAGAAGCAATGGTGTGCGTGGGTTAAGAGTTTCCTCTTAGGATTTGCCAACTTTCTTCCAAAAATGTCTGTCTACTTGCCTTTCCCTAACTCATGGATCTTTCTGCCCTTTGCTCCTTTATGCCCTGGGGGTTTGGGAGCTTATATGGACCCATAAGAAGTTCCCTTAGCAGTTATTGTAAATATATTTGTCTTTTAATTCTGATGGTGATGCAGTTTTCAACATGTCCCTGTTGTCCCCAGATTCATCCTCAGCCTGGGAATCCCAGGGGATGGATATTGTTCCCCAGGAAGGAAAGGACAAAGCCTTCTCACCTCAAAGGAAACAATGTGTCTCTGCTTTGGCCATTCCTAGACTGGGCTGCACCTGCGGGAGAGGGATGGTCCAGCAGGTCATAGTGAGAAGTTCATTGCAGTGCCTGGTCCAAACCCCTGTTTCCTACCCACTCAGCTCTGCTTCTAAACATGTTATTCCAGGGCTCTGGAGCCTGAGGCAGGAGAATGACCACACATAATGGTCATACTTTGAGGCTAGTTTGGCTATATAGGGAAACCATCTCTGAAAAGAAAGAAGAAAAGGAAGGGAAGAAAGGAAGGGGAGAGAGAGAGAAAGAGGGAGGGAGACAGGTAAAGAAGGGAGGAAGAGAAAGAAGAAAGAAGAATAAATGGAACAAATGGTGGGGAAGAAGAGGAGAGGAGAGGAGGGTAGGGAAGGGGAGAGGAGAGGAGGGGAGGGGACGGGAGGGGACGGGAGAAGAAGGGAGGGGAGAGGAGAAGAGAAGAGAAGAGAAGGAAGAGAAGAAAAGAGAGAAGGAAGAGAAGAGAAGAGAGGAGAGGAGAGGAGAGGAGAGGAGAGGAGAGGAGAGGAGAGGAGA
>PVHP010006834.1:0-40839 GCA_004024765.1 Zapus hudsonius | reverse complement strand
TCTCTTACTCTGAAGGGGAGGAGTATGAGATAGCAAGGTGAAGATTCTAGATCTGGACCACCAAGTTCAAATCCCAGCTCCATCACTTCAAAGCTGCGTGACGTCAGGCAAGTTAACCTGCCTGTGCCTTCCCCTTCCTCTGAGAATGGAGCCCCATTTCACAGGTATGTTTAGAGAACTCTGTGGCTTAGGATTTAGCACACACCTGGAGTAGCGTTCACACTCACTAGTCACATGGATGATATAGAAATGATCTATGTGCATTTTCCATTAGCTAGGACTCACTGTGCTTTGAGGAGTCATTCAGCTAAAACACGATGTTCGTTCCCTGTGCCTGGCCAAGGGCCATGTCTGTCACCCTCAGCCCAGTCTCTTCGTCTTGTTCTTTCTGCAAACTGAAGTTCTTGAATCCACGTATGCATGCAGTGTGTATACATGTTTGTATATGTGCAGTTACACCTGTTGGGGGAGGTATATGCACATGTGTGTGGAGGCCAGAGCTCAATGTTGGGTCTTGTGTTGTTTTGCATCAGGTGTTCCCCATAAACCTATGTGTTCTTGATCCCCAGCTGATGGCAGTTTTGGAACTGGAAACTTGTTGGAGCTGTGTTGTTGGGGTGTACTTATGGGGGTTCTAGCCAGTTTCCCCTTGCCAATGTTTGGCACACTCTCCTGCTGCTGTTCTCCACCTGATGTTGGCCAGGAGGTGATGTCCACCCTCTGCTCATTCGTTTTCCCTGCCCTCGTGGAGCTTCCCCTCGAGTCTGTAAGCCAAAATAAACCCTCTCTTCCACAAGCTGCTTTGGTTGGGTTCTTTCTGCAGCAACGAAAAGCTGAGCACAGCAGGTACCTTCCTCACTCGCTCTCCACCTTGCTTGTTTGAGACAGAGCCTAAAGTGCATGGATTTCCCTAGACTAGCTAGCCAGCCAGTGAACCCCAGGGATCGTTCCTCCTGTCCCCACCTCCCCATCGCTGGGATAACAGGAACATGTCACCACACCTGGATTTTATGTTATCTGAACTCAGGTCTTCAGGCTTGTGTGGCAAGTAAGAAGCCATTCCTATTAATCAAGTAAGCCATTACCCCAGCCCCAAATTTTAAACAATTTAAATATAAAGTAATAGATGTCATTATGGCATCTAGTGCACATATGTCATTACAATTTGTTCTTATTCATCCTCCCAGCAGTACCTTCATCCCCCTCCACTGTTCCTGGTCTCCTTCCGCCCTCAACTTGGTTTGTTTTTTTACTTTTCTGTCACAGTCTGTCACCTTCCTCCCATAAGATATCTTCCTCTCTCATCGTCCCCTTTCTACTTTCACAATCAATTCCCCCATATAATGTGCATGTACATATTATGTATATAATCTAGAGTCCGCATTAGAGAGAAAACATGTGATATTTATTTTATAAAGCTGGTTGATTTCACTTAATATAATGATTTCCAGTTCCACCCATTTTCCTCCAAGTCATAACTTCATTCTTCTTTACAGTTGAATAAAATCCCATTGTATATGTGGACCACATTTTCTTTATCCATTCCTCTGTTGATGGACATCTGGGCTGGTTCCATTTCCTGGCTATTGTGAATGGAGCAGCAATAAGCATGGATCTGCAGGTATCTCTATGGTTATGTGGACTTAGAGTCTTTTGAGTATCCACCTGAGTTGTATGACTGGATCATATGGTAGTTCTAGTCTTAGTGTTTTTCAGGAAACTCCACATGGATTTCCATTGTGACTGCACAAGTTTACACTCTACCCAGCGATGCTTAAGCGTTCCTCCTTCCCCACATTCTGACCAGCATTTGTTATTTGTCTTCTTGAGGATAGCCATTTTGACTCAGGGGCAGGGGGAATGGAATCTCAAAGTAGTTTTAATTTTCACTTCCTTGATGGCTAAGGATATTGAAAAAGACATGAAATATTGATTAGCCATTTGTACCTCTTTTTTTAAAGAACTCCCCTCTCCATTTATCATCACCCTGTTTAATAATTGTAGTTCTTTATATATCCTAGATACTAGTCCCCTGTCTGACAAAGAGTTGATGAAGCCTGGTCTCCTTCGTCAGGTATATCTTCATTCTGGTGAGAGTTTCTTTTGCAGTGCAGAAGTTCTTTAATTTTATGTAATTTCATTGGTCAATTCTTGGGATTATTTCCTGTGCTATTGGAGTTCTGTTCAGACAATCCTCTATTTTGAAGTGTCTTCCCTCTGTGTTCCTATAGCGGGTTCAGCTCTTGCATTAAAGCCTTTGATGCATTTTGAACTGATTTCTTGTGCAGGATGAGAGATATGAAACCAGGTTCATTTTTCTAAAAATTAAAATCCAGTTTTCCAAGCACCATTTGTTAAAGGTTTTTTTTTCTCTGACCAGCATATGTATTTTGACACTTTTGTTGAAAATTAAGTGTCTGTATCTGTGCAGGTTTGTTCTGGAAACTCTATTCTGTTTCATTGTTCTTCAGGTCTGTTTCATGAGTTGATGGATCTGTTTTTGTGCCATCATCATCCTGGTTTTGATACTATGGCTCCTCAAACCATTCCACAAATTAGAAAGGAAAAGAATACTACCAAACTCATTCTACAAAGTCAGTATTACCCTGGAATCAGAGAGAGAGAGAGAGAGAGAGAGAGAGAGAGAGAGAGAGAGGAAAGACTATAGACAAATCTCCCTGATGAATATAGACACAAAAATTCTCAATAAAAATATTGCAAACTGCATTTATGAAAACATTAAGAAGAACAAACACGCTCACCAATGATGCAATACAGCACACACTTAGGACAGAAGTCACATGACCATCACAATAGATGCAGATAAGACTTTGACTAAAGTTCAGTCTCTTTCCTGATCAAAGACCTGAGGAAACCAGGAATAGAATAGCATATTTCATCATAATAAACACCATATGGCAGACCTATAGCCAGTCATGTTTACTATATATTAATTATAGAAAACCTGAGAGAGTCCAGAAGCAGACAAGCGCCTACTCTCTACACTTATTCTATACAGTGCTCCAAGTCTTAGCTAAAACAGTAACACAAGAGAAAGAAAGAAAATGGATACAAACAAGAAAGGAAGAAATCACGTTGTCTTTATTTCCAGATGACACGAACCTATACTTAAAAGACCCTGAAGAATTCACCAGAAAACTGTCCATCCCAATAAATACTTTCAGTGGATTATTCCACTTTCAAATGGATATCAAATCAACATACCAAAAAATCAGTATCTTTTATACATGCCAATAAAGATCTTGCTAGGAAAGAAATCAGGGGGAAAATCTCATTCATACAAAAAAAAGTTGAAAAACCTAGTTGAAGGACCTCTGCCACCAAAACTTTAAGACACTGGAAAATGAAATTGGAAAAGACACCAGAAGATGGAAAGATCTTCCATGAAACCAGATTCTTGGATGAACAGAATTAATATTGTGAAAATAGCTCTGTTTCCAAAAGTAATCTACAAACTCAACAGTCTCATCAAAACTGCCACAACATCTTCACAGAACTCAGAAAAACTGCCCTAAAATTCATATAGAAGCACGAAAGACCCTGAAGAGTCAAGGTAAACCTCAGCAGAAAGGGCAATGCTGAAGCTATGACTTAACTATCCCAGTGTCCAGGGCGTTGTCTATTGAGAAACTGCAGGACATCAGATCCGAGCATGTAGGTCCAGAAGGGCCACATTCCACACACATCACCAATGGCTTCATCTGTCACCTGAGATTTCTTTTAGACAGGGTCTCACTCAAGCTCATGGCAATGCTCCTGCCTCAGCCTCCCATGTGATGGCATTACAAGCATGCTCCACCATGGAGGGATTGTCACCAATGGTCCTCCCAGCCAGGTTGCATAAGAGCTCCTACAGGGCACCCACTTTCTCTCTTGCAAAATACATCTGCAGGTCCCAGGTTCAAAGAAGAGAAGTTGACTTGTGGCCACACTCTATCTGCTCCTCACCACTCTTGCCTACTATCTACCAGGCTGTGGGCAAATATTTTACGAATTACTCATTCGTCTTTTCACAAGTGAAGCACAAGTTGGCTTCCCTGGTGTTGTACTAATGCGAGAGAAGTCCAGTGTTTCAGCAGCACCATCACAACCAGCCGAATCACTAGAAGGGCTAAATGTTTACTTAAAAATAAAGACCAAGGCTGGAGAGATGATGAAGTGGTTAAAAGCACTTTCTTGCAAAGCCTGCTGTCCCATGTTTGATTCCCCAAGACCCACATAAAGCCAGATGCACAAAGTGATGCATGTGTCTGGAGTTTGTTTGCAATGGCAAGGGGCCCTGGCATGCCCATGTTCTCTCTCCCTCTCTTTCTTAAATAATAAATATGTAAATAAATAAACAATCAAAAGTAGGGCACAGTCACAAACATCTTTAACCCCAGCCAGTTGAAGGGCAGCCTAGTGAGACCCTTTCTAAAACACAAACATACACAGCAGCAGCAGCAACGACACAATGACCAAGGCAGTAACAAGCCACAAATGGACAGGATGAGCAAATGTCTTACTATGTCCCCAAAGGAAGTGTAGAGACAGAGCTAGTAGCTGCACTCACAGAGGGACCTGTCCCCAGCTTTCCCACCATGATAGGGGGTGCGTTCTGGTCCATGATAAATTGCAACATGTCAGAACTGACATTCTGGAAGCTCATTTTCTTCCTAAAAACAGCCTCCAGAAGGCCATGGTAACTCACACTTTCAACCCTAGGTCTCAGGAGACTGAGAATGAAGGGTTATCTAGAGTTTGAGTCTAGCCTGGGCTACATAGTGAGTCCAACTCAGCATGAAAAGAAAGCCAACTGCCTCACACAAGATGAGTCATGTCCATCACATCTGTGCCCAAGAAACAACAGGAGAAGTGGTAGATTAAATATGAGTGCCAATCTCACTGCTAGACTGACAACCTTCTCCACGGAGTTGGCAGTAGACACTGAGGAGAGTCAAGCTCATCAAAGCAGAAAATTAGAGACTTCGTAGAGCTCAACACTCAAGAGACTTATCAGAACCCCAAGGCTCAGGGAATCATGTGGAAGAGGCGGTGGAAGGAATGTCAGAGCCAAAGGAAGGGTAGGACTGCTCACAATGCAATCTTCCAGACACAAAAGGACCTTGATACTCATGACCTCGAAGTGCCTGACACTACCTATGCAAGACCTTCATAATGGGGGACGGGGGAGATGATGACATCAGCATAGACCAGAGACTGATTGGAAAGAAGAAAGGATTCCATGGAGAGTGGATTTGGAGGGGGAATGGAGGTGGTGGGAAGAAACTATGATGGTTTATTGTCTAAACTTGCAGAAATTGTTAATGAAAGTTTAAAACTAACAGAAAGATTGCCCCTAAGGATCAGCCTCACACCTAGAATATCTAAAATAAGTCATAATTGAGGAGTTGCAAGGTGAAATTAACTATATGTGTCCTTGGTCTACAGACTGTGGTCACTGGCCAGTGACAGGCAACTTTATTCATGGACAGAGTTAACACAGAGCCAGCCTACACATGGAGTGCTTGAGAGAGAAGTGAGGGATCAGAACTTGGATATAGTAAAAAGTAGGGTTTCCAGGGGCAGCGGAGGGTGAAAGGCATCGTGGGGTGTCCTGTGTATAGTACAGGTCCAGCTCTGTGCCCATCTCCGGGGAGGCAAGGAGCAGTGCCCTAGTCCTGGCACCCAGTTCTATGCACACCTCATCTTGGTAGTTGGCATTAAACCAGGAGCATCTGAGGACAGGGATGGACCTTTGCTTTTTAAAAAATATTCATCCTTAGTAGTGAGCACAAAGGGATTTAGTACATGGTTCATGAATGAGTGAGGACCTACTGAGACACCGTACATGGTCCTTGATGGGGGAAGAAGGAGGGAGGGATTTGAGTGAGATAAATGAATGAATCCCTCTACATCCTCCCCCCCCAGAACACCAGTGTTCAGCTTTTGTTGGTGTAGTGGTTTGATCCAGGTGTCCCCCATAAACTTAATGTATTCTGAATGGTCAATCCCCAGCCAATGGCAGTTTTGGAACCTTGTTGGAGCTGTGTTGTTGGGGGCGGACTTATGGGGTTATAAGCCAGCTTCCCCTTGCCAGTGTTTGGCACACCTTCCTGCTGGTGTTTGCAGTGCTGTGATGGAGGTGATGTCCACCCTCAGCCATCATTTTCTTTGCCATCATGGAGCTTTCCCTCGAGTCTGCAAGAAAAAATAAACCCATTCCTCTCATCAACAACCTGTGGGTTAGGTTCTTTTCTGCAAATCAATGAGAACGGTGAAGAAAGTAGTTTGGCTTTGTAATTTAGGAAACTACTTTAAAAGTTATTTGGGAGCCTAACGGAGTGGTTCTGTGGTAGAGGCACAAGCCTGGCATCTGAAAGGCCCTGGATTCCATCTCAGCACCACAGAGAGAGAGAGGGAGGGAGGGAGGGAGAGAGAGAGAGAGAGAGAGAGAGAGAGAGAGAGAGAGAAAACAAAAGTATTTTGTTAATCTGATATGTGGTACACACCTGTAATTTTAACACTCAATAGGCTGAAACAAGAGAACAGTCTCAGATACATAGGAAGACCCTATCTCAACTACTGTTGGGGGTTTAATTTGACAGCATGTGGGAAAAATAGAAAAGAAAAAGTTACAAAACATTATTTACATGACCCTTATTTTATATGTGCACATATAAATAAACTCTTGCTTAAGGCGAATGACCTGTAACCTGCTGCGGCCTTTGCCAGAGTACAGTGAGGGTCCACAGGGGTCCTTCAGCCTCTGATCTCTACTTACGCTGTGGATTTTCATTTGTGACATCTATGGTAGATGAAGAATAAAGGTATGAGAAGAAATTCCCCCACATCCCGGCAATGCTTCGGGATGGAGGGATTACTAATGACTGAACTCACATCCATGGTAGATTCCAGGATTTTCTAAGTGTCATGTGATAGACACATTAGCAAATATATTCCATGAACAGATCACCCATAATTCAAATTTGAGGAGGGTTACGACAGAGAACCATAGAAGAGAGGGTGATTCCCCCAGGTGGGGGGTCCCCTTCCACCGAGGCGTGAAAATGGGTGACCAACTCTGACCGTTTCCTGGTTCTTGTCCACCCACCACAAAATCTCCATGGATACTAGAGTTTACAAACCTTTTTCCAGGAATTTTTGTTTTTGCTTTTCAAGGTGGGGTCTTGCTCTATCTAGTCCAGGCTGACCTGGAATTCAATATATAGTCTCAGGAGATTTTGAGACAGGTGTCTGGTGTTCTCAGGATGCCACTGGGCACCTCTGAAGAGGGGCAGTGTCTTTCCATGGAACATTCCTCTGCTGAGCCAGGCTGTGAGTCGAGCAGAAGGAAGGAACGGCTCTGAGTAGCATCTGCAGCAGCTGCAATGCCAGGATGGCTCTTAACTCAAGCCTGTGACGGGCCCATCGAAAGCAGGCGGAGGCTGACTTTAGCCATCATTACAACAAGCCTGAAGTCTTGCTTTCTGGTCCAGGGCCAATTAGAAATGGAAATTTAACAATGGAAAGATGGCCACATCCGACAAGAGCAAAAAACCAGAGGCCCAGACAGTGAGGGAAGATGTCCACAAAGCTCTAAGAAACAGGCTGTGATCGTGGACAAAGTTGGACAAACGGAGCCATTAGCGGAGGGCAAGCACCCTGCACGCCTCAGGAGCCCCGAGGGCTGCGTTACCTCTGCTCAGCATCCGCGGTTCACAGCAGCAACCCTGAGCCATTACGGAAAGGTTAATGGTGTTCCACACTCTCCACGTAAGAAAAAGAGGAAATTTCTGCCGCATCTTCGAAATATCTCCGTCTGAAAATGTTACGTGGAAGTGATTGATGGTGCTGGCTGGAAGAGCAGCTGTCGTGGGTCCCATTCCCTGTGGCTTCCCTGCTCCCGGAAGGGTCCACTGTTTGCAAGCAATGGACATTTATTAGGTGCCTGCTGAATGCTGACCACTGTACAGGGAACTAGGTGGGGAAGGATACCCTGGATGGAAAAGCCATATCTCTAGGGCTTGGGAGAGCTTCAAGACCCCCAGATTCTAATCTCTTCCTGAGAACACTGTACCTCGTCACACCCTACACCATCCGGATCCCACTGCCTTTCTGGCTAGACCTGGATCAGCCGGCAAGACCAACCAGGGACCCTTAGCAGCTGGGTGCCCCAATCTGTGCCCCTCTCTGGAGTCTGCTTTTATTATAAATATTGCATTGTTTAGGACTTTGGTTTTAGCTGATATATAGCATTTGGCAGGATTTCTCACTAGCATTTGGTAATAATTGCATACCAAATGCTAGGCAGAAACCCTCCCAACTGGAGCAGCTTCAAGCCAGAGCTCTTAAAAAAACTGGAGCCTGAGGAAACCATTGCATCTGGGCTGTCCCTGGCTTCCTGGAACAAGCAAAGAATAGGGAAGCCTCGGGACGCAGAAGGGCTGACTTCCTCTGGCTCCCTCACCCCACCACGCAATCTTCGAATGCTGCCTAGACTAGCTTGATGAACTAAAGGTACTCCCAGAGGATTTAAAGTAGGTTATCCACACAGGTGTCCCATAAACATGGCTGGGTCAGATACTGTGAACAGGACATGCAAACACGCCCATTTGTTTCTCCAAAATGTCACATATTCTCTTCCTTTGCTCTCTGCCTCCATGTTTTCTTTAGAAGAAAATGTAAACTTCCTGGCCAGGTTGGATTGGGTTGCCTGAGATCATAGACAAGAAATTCTGTGGCTTTTGCCTACAAGGTCATGCCCCTCCTCCCCATAAGACAGGGGTAACACTACCTCCCCAAGAAGCGGGTGGAAGGGAAGTATGTTGCACACACACTCAACACTCACACTTGGCTTTACTGAGCCCTCCTGTGTGAGGTGCTCACATGAGCATTCACTCAATGGGATTTACGTTAACACTTCCCGGGCTCCTCATTGGCTGTCTTCTTTGAAGGATGGCTGACAAATACTACCCAGGACCCATGTGGCTAAGAGTTATTTTTTCCACTCTTGTCACCACCAGCTTAAAGATGTGGGCACGTGAGGCTGCTGAAACCACTGCTGGGGATAAAGGGAGCCTTTCCCTCTGGGTTATGGTCCAGCCTCCCCATCTGGGTGCTTCTGTGGGATGCACCCCTCCATCCAGCCTCCCTCTGGGGTGCTGGCTTCTCTGTCATGTACACCCTCACTCCCAGAAGCTGGGGACGCATTGCGGAGTGAGCAGCCTCGTGAATTTTCAGCGGCTGCCTGGCCATGTTCCTCAGCCTCAAGGAATTCTCCTGTGTCTTCAATAGATACCTTTGAACCTGACATTTTTTTTTTCTGGGATGCATCCTGGTGTGGGTTTATTTTTTCTTATCCTGCTTGGGACACTGTGTCTTAACATCCATTCTGGATAAGTCTCGATTCATTCTCTTTCTCTAAAAAATGCCTCTTTCCCCTACTCTGCCTTCCACACTTTTAGAATCTCTGTTAAGACCAGACCTTCGCACTATCATCTGCGCCCCACAACTGCTTGTGTTTTCTTTCCCATGAGCCATTCTGTGTCTGCTATAGAAGCCTGTTTTCTGCATGAGTAATGCCTTGTACCACCTCGGTTCTCCTCTGGGTAGAAGGCAGGAATTTTCCTGAATGCTATAGAACTTGGTCAAGTATAACCCTGGGCCCTTCAGCTCCAAGCCTACCATGATGGGGGGCCTGTAGATGCCCCCACCAGTTTCTCTGTGGACAACTCTAACCCCAGCTGCTTGGACTGGAAAGCCACTCCCGATGCAATGCCCTGAGGTCATGGATGACACTGCGCCTTCACCAGCCCACAAAATTGGCAACAAGTGATAGGTAAAATGGCACAACTCAATGCCCCCAAACCAGTAAGCACACTAACCCACAGGCTGTGAGCTTTGTACCCAAAGTCAACAGATCCAGTTTTGAAATCCAGCTCAGATTTTATACCAACCGCATAACCGTGGTCAATTTACTAACCACTGGACACATCTATTTCCTCTCTACAACATGGGGCTCGTCAGCGAGCCTTCTGCTGAGGTATGCCAAGGACTAAGTGCTCCACTGTTGGATGGCCTTTCTCTGCCCAGTGCAGACGTGTAGTGAACATCCTCAGCAGCAACCAGGGGATTGAAAACTCATTCACATTCTCATGTCGTTGCGGTGCTCTGGGAAGCTCTCTGAAATTGGGCATAGAAAACTCCCGCTGCTGCAATGGGTGTGATAGCTCATTCCTGTAATCCCAGCTAGAGGGTCATGAGTTTGAATCCAGCCTAGACTACAGAATGAGTTTGAGGCCAACTTGGGCTATGAAATGAGATATTATTAAAAGAGAAAAAAAAGGAGACTGGGCATGGTGGTGCATGCCTTTCTTTAATCCCAGCACTTGGGAGGCAGAGGAAGGAGGATCACCGTGAGTTTGAGGCCACCCTGAGACTACATAGTGTATTCCAGGTCAGCCTGGGCTAGAGTGAGACCCTACCTCAAAAAACAAACCAAACCCCCCCCAAAAAAAAACAAAAAAAAGGAAACAGAAAGGAAGAAAAAAAGGAAGGAAGAAAGGAATGAAGGAAAGGAAGAAACAGAATGAGCCCATTTGCATTTTTATTTTAATTTATTAATGCATTAATTTCTATTTTGTGCTGGAGCTAGAACCCAGGGCTTTCTCATATACTAAAAAAGTGCTCAATCCCTGAGTGATAACTCCAACCCCACTCATAATTTTATTCTCATCAGAAGCACTAAGAGAAAGCAGCCCTGTCCCTATCTTCATTACTGATAATGAGAAATTGCAAAGAAACTTGGAGCTGGAGGGACATGGCTGTGCTGAGGGGCACAGCAGAAGTCTTGGACAAAGAAAGCTACAAAGCTCCACCCATCATCGCAGTTATGTGTCCGGCTGGGGTGAAGGAACCCAGGTCTTCCCATGTTCTGATATGCAGCTGTGGACCTGGGGCCCTGTCAGGGTCCATCAACAGCCCCCTGGACTCTCTGGCCCTGGCTCATCCTCAACCCTGCAAAAGGAACAGGAGCCCTTCCACTGAACCAAAGCCTTGTAGTCAGAGCTGTGTACAACCCCCAATACACACACACACACACACACACACACACACACACACACACACACAAGCCTGGCCTCCCCCAGTGTGCCTGCCCTCCCGCATAAACAAGAGAGCGAGAAGGTTCCCTTCTCCCCAGGGGACAGTCCATCCCAGGCCGCTGCTCCTCAAGGGCCTGGCGTCTCCGAAATGTGAATTCAGAGGCAAGTTATGGAGCTTAAGTTACTGCTGACACTTGATTGGAATAACTGTTACGTAAAAGCCAACACAGATGAATCGCCTGTAGGGAGTTGTCTGACTGCATGAGTTTTTACACATCTTTCAGCTAAATCAAAGATCCAAATGCTAAATCTCACACTCAGGAACATCAAGTGGATTTGTGACAGTCCCCGGAGGACTCGGTGTCCATAAACCAATGAATGAATTACACTGATCCCGGTATGTAGTTTCTCATCTGTGACTGATACAATATTGATAATATTCTTTATTTCACTTAACTCCTTCGGAACCACACTGAAGCACCAAGCCTTGGGTTATGTCGACAATCTGATGCGATCACGAGTGTTGTGGGGAGTCAAGCATAATTAGTGGATTGCTCATCGTTACCTAGACCAGGTGAGGGTTAATGCCAAATGCTAACAGTTTGGGAGGTCATGATGGTGGTATTTGTTTTTCCTTTTTTTTAAAAAATATTTTATTTATTTATTTATTTGCAAGCAGAGAGATATAGACAGAGACAGACAGAGAGAATGGGCATGCCAGGGCCTCCTGCCACTGCAAAGGAACTCCAGATGCATGTGCCACTTTGTGCCTCTGGGTACTGGAGAATCTAAGTGGGGTTGTTAGGCTTTGCAGATGAGAGACTTAACTGCAGAGCCATCTCTCCAGCCATGTTTTTCTTTTTTTGGAGTTACTTATGTTGGGACTTAATGAACATTATCACAAGTTTACAGTTACTATACCATTAATGGGCTTGACCAAGACCTTGTGGGGTGATCAATGGTCCTCACTGAGACTCACCTTGGAAGTTCATCAACTTACCCAAATCTATGCTGTCAGTTGTACTGTTGGCTCCTTTCTTCCATGCTGGTCCTGTGTGGAGGACAACAAGGTACGAGGAAGATGTAGGTAAGGTGATGATTTGAAGCAAGGGCTCAGGGACACCCGTGTTGCATAAAGATGGCCACACAGGACTGTGACCTGGCCCCACCTGGTCAGATGTGGTCACAAAGACAATCATACACACATTCACCTTGCCAGGCACCAGGCTCAGGCCTTCATACACAATAGCCCCTCCATGCTAGGAACCAGTTCTGATTAATCCAGGGGCGCTACATTGCAGAAGAGAACACTGAACTTAAGACGCATCCATCCATCTGGAGTGACAACAGCTGAGAATTTCAAAGCCAGAAGAGACAACTGCAGAGTCCTTCATAAGTTTTTTTTTCCCCAGACAAGGTGTGCATAGCTTGGCCTGTTCTGTGATCCTGCAGCTAGCAAGCAAGGCATGAAAACTAAATCTGCCTGCGGAAAATTATTCTTTTTTTCATTCTCTTTTGTTGTTTGTGTTGTTTTTGGTGTTTTGAGGCAAGATTCACCAGACAGCCCTGACTTGACTTAATCCCCTGATCTTTGTGACTCTCCTCCTTAAGTGCTGGGATTATAGACCTGAGCCACCACACCCATGACCTTGATTTCCTTTTGATCCTTTGAAAGCAACACCTCTGCCTGGTGTTAGGAAAACATTTAATGGGTAGGGATATGCGATCGTGTGGGCATCTGGCTGAGGGCCAGTCCAAAAACACCTGACCACTTCAGGAAGACCCAGATATGATGGGAACTATCTACCTCTGTCATTAAAAAAAAACCAGTCTGTCTGAGCTGCTAAGCTCTTAGGAGTTCCTAAACTATAAGCCTAGGGGTTTCTTGGAAAAAAAATAGAAGCTGTGGCTCTTTTGAGGATAAGAAGAGATAGTTGATAGTCTTTTGCTTTTATTTTTTTAAAAAAGGACTCTCTTAGTCGAATTTAAGCAAGGAAGAGTTTAGCTCATGGTTTCAGAGGTATCAGTCTATCATGGCTGGGGAGGTTGTAAAACAAAGCACTTTACATCGTGGTGACCAGAAATAGCCCCAAGGATATATAACCAGTGGCCCCAGCTCTTACCCTTCCTTATCTCTCAATAATGTCTTTCACACTATGACACCCTCAAGGGATCTACTTGTCTTGGGAAACCCCTTCACAGACACCCAAAAGCATGCTTTACTAATCTACCATCTCTCAATCTAATCAAATTGACTATGAAGATTAACCATGACAGACTCCTTGACAACATATATATTACTTGAAACAACCCCCTTAATCTATTCCAGTTCTGCAATGCACATGGAAAGCTTGGCCCATCAGAGCTGGTCCCTGATCCCTCACTAGGTTTGTGCAGAGTGAGAACTAGAACCAGGCCTCTTGACCCCCAAGTTCAGGGCTCCCCAGAAGAAAATACATAAAGGCTATGCACATCACCTTCCACAGCCCTGTGTGTCTAACACATTTCCTTCAGTCCCTTCCTCATCCTGACAACCCAGGAAATAAGTATGGTCGTTTTAGTGATCCTAACCGTCTGAATTTAAAAGCAAAATGACTATGGAAGAAAAGCCAACGTTGCACAGACCCAGAACAGTGGCCCATCTTCTCCTGAGATTTACAAATTCCCTCGCCAAACGACAGAAGAAACCAGCTGCTGAAGTGTTGGGGCCATCAGCATTGCTGCCACAGCCACAAGACACGCCATGGCCCCATCTTAAGGGAACGTGACTTTCTGATTAGTGATGGGCATCCCGAGGTTCCCTGCCTGGCACCCACACTGAACTTCTAGTGGGTTCCATCAGGATATACACAACCCCTATCGCAATGGCTGAAGACATCAAGGGCTTGCTTCTCCTGTCACTGCACTCAGACACACGCCCATGGGAGCTGCTCCATGTCAGATCCACCCATGGAGCTGCACCTCCAGAGCCATTCTGCCATTCTGGTGACCATGGCAGGAGAGAGCACCAAAGATGATCCCATGCCAGGAAAAAGCCACCATGCCATTCCTGTAAACTTTCTTAAGTCCTAGGAACTTGTGGGACCGTGCTTCGCTCTAAGGGGTGGAAAAACACAATCTCCCTGTGATCTACAAGCAGGACAAACCAATATGGAAGCCTGCAGGGCTGACCAAGGACTGCGCTTTGAGTCAGTGCATGGTGACTTCCGCTCTCCCTGTCACAGGAATCCATGATTCAACTTCAGCTGAATCCAGAGACATCTGTGGTTACAAGCCAAGGTTTTGGACAGTGCACCACAAAGCATGTGCTGTGTATAGAGCAGTGGCCAGTGCCCACAACAGACACCCCCATTCAGAAGGGGTGAAAGTGCACCCCAACAGTCCTTTGTCACAGCTATCCCAGAATCCCACCAGATGGGTGCTTTCAGGGCCTTCCCCAGGAACTTTCCCATCTGCCCATGGTGGTAACCCCTACCTCTGACACCTAGAAGGGTCTTCCTCCTCAGCCCTTCCCTGGTGTGTGTCCATGTGTCCACTCTCTGATGACTTCCCATCCAGAAAGGGATTTGAGTTGGAAAGAGTCACTTTAAGTCTCAAACAGCCAAAGTCTTTGTTTGTTTGTTTGTTTGTTTGTTTGTTTTTCAAGGTAGGGTTTTGCTCTAGCCCAGGCTGATCTAGAATTCACTATATAGTCTCAGGCTGGCCTCGAACTCAAATGTCCACCACCACACCTGGCAGCCAAAGTCTTTTTTTTTTTTAAGTCTAGACAGACAATTCTTTTGGCAGCATATTTGCTTGGAATACACAGCTCATCTGCTTTCTTCACATAAACGCTGTGTAGCAGAAAACGGCCCACAGTCCATGGAGATAACTCTCCCAAGCTAGCTCCTTGGTTCTCTTTGTCTTTCCATCTCGCTCCCTTCTTTATTTGGGGTGATATTTCCAAGTCGTTTTTTTTTAAAGAGTTACAAAAATAATCCAGAGAGTTTTTGTGTCAACATCTTCTGAACCTTCACTCAGCCCCCTTGTATGAACATCATATATACCTTGTACACCAGGCTCCCTGGTGTGAACATCTTGTATACATTGTATACCCAGCTCCCTGGTGTGAATGTCTTGTATTCCTTGTGTACCCAGATCTCTGGTGTGAACATCTTGCATACCTTGTGTATCCAGTTCCCTAGTGTGAACATCTTGCATACCTTGTATACCCAGCTCCCTGGTGTGAACATTTTGTATACCTTGTTACCCAGCTCCCTGTGTGAACATCTTATGTACCTTGTGTATCCAGCTCCCTGGTGTCAACATCTTGTATTCCTTGTATACCCAGCTCCCTGGTGTGAATATCTTATGTACCTTGTGTATCCAGCTCCCTGGTGTGAACATCTTGTATACCTTGTATACCCAGCTCCCTTGTGTGAACATCTTATGTACCTTGTATACCCAGCTCCCTGGTGTGAATGTCTTGTATTCCTTGTGTACCCAGATCTCTGGTGTGAACATCTTGCATACTTTGTGTATCCAGTTCCCTAGTGTGAACATCTTGCATACCTTGTATACCCAGCTCCCTGGTGTGAACATTTTTTATACCTTGTTACCCAGCTCCCTGTGTGAACATCTTATGTACCTTGTGTACCCAGCTCCCTGGTGTGAACATCTTGTATTCCTTGTATACCCATCTCCCTGGTGTGAACATCTTATGTACCTTGTGTATCCAGCTCCCTGGTGTGAACATCTTGTATACCTTGTATACCCAGCTCCCTGGTGTGAACATCTTGTATACCTTGTGTATCCAGTTCCCTAGTGTGAACATCTTGCATACCTTGTATACCCAGCTCCCTGGTGTGAACACCTTGTATACCCAGCTCCCTGGTGTGAACATCATGTATAACTATGGAGCAAAACCAAGACTGAGCAGGCAAAGATTACTTAGCCTTCATGTCTCCTCCCTCAGTCTGTAGCTGCGCCTTGGTCTTTCCTTGTTTTTCATGCCCTTGACATTGAGAAATATTCAGTTGTATTTTACACACTCTTCATCTTGGGTTTGTTTGATGCATCCCTGATGGCATTCAGATTATGTATTATGGCATTATGGAGGTTCAAAGCCATTCTGCCTTATATTTGCATTTTGGAAAAAAGGATGCAAAACAAATAAAAGTGTTGCAAAGTGCCTCTTCATCTATTCCAACTTCGTCAATGCGCACAGGGAGACTGAGACCCTAACAGAGACATGGAGTAAAGTTGTAAACATCAAGGTCTAAATCTCCATCAACACAGAAATGATGTCCAGGCTGCTTGTGTAGGATGCCTAGAATCCACAGTGAGGGCTGGGGGCGGGGCTCAGAGGTAGAGCCCTTGTCTAGGATCCACAGTGAGAGCTGGGGGCGGGGCTCAGAGGTAGAGCACTTGTCTAGCAATGGCCAGCATAACAAAAAAAAAAAAGGAGGGAAAAATGCAGGTTCCTCTCAATGTGTCAAACTGGATTTCATGTCTCTTCCTGTTGGAGTTCATCTTTATTGCCATGTTTAGATGATGTCTGCAGGGATGGTATTCCCCAGTGGCAAGCTATGACCTTCCCTTTTCTACTTAATAAATTTCTCTAGGATATTACCTGGAGTCTAGGCCAGCACTCCACATCTACTCTGACTCCCGGTTACAGATTTCAGTATCATTGTGGTTGTCACCTGCAATAAGGGCTGTGTTTCCTCCTCCTGTCTCTACTATTTGGGATTCTTCTATCAAGATGAATTATGTCTTCTTCCCAATTAATTATTTATTCACTCATTTATTCATATAGACACAGGCATGTGCTTTATTGGGCACATTAAGTCTTGGCCAGAAAGTCCTTTTTCATAACACCTTCTTCCTTAAAAGAAAATTTGATTTTGAGACCAGGTTGCACTGTGTAGCCCCAGCTGGCCTTGAACTGCAGATCCTCCTGCCTTGGCCTCTGAAATGCTGGGATTAGAGGCCTTTCTCGTAGCTTCAGTCTGTGTACGTGTATTTTAAAGGTGAAATGCAAACCAAATCCTCTAATGTCCATCCCAACAGATGGAGACCGATCTCTCGTTATCAAAGATATACTATTTGTTTAATGCTTCTAGACATCCAAGCAGCTTTCAAGTTATTAACCCACATCCTGCTCACTGTCCTCTCCTTGACCACCCCATGAAATCCTGACATTTGACGAAGTAACTTGGGGTTCTTTCTTCTTCCCTGCTCTCTTTAATGTACATTCCCGCTCACTTCCTATGCTGTATGCCTTTTTGTTACTCCAACACCTTACTTTTGTTTTTGTTTTTGTTGACATACTCTGATAAAACTCCTACTGTGGGCTGTGACAAATAGATAGCAGGTGCTCCCAAATTCCTCAGCCACCACCTTTTTAAGGTTTAAAAAGGCCAGTCTTTTTAAAAAGCATTTATTTATTTATTTATTTATCTATTTATTTATTTGAAAAAGAGAGAGAGAGAATGAGTGAGTGTGTGTGAGAGAGAGTATGGGCATGCCAGGGCCTCCTGCCGCCATAAATGAACTCCAGATGCATGTGCCGCTTTGCGTGGGAACTTGGAAATTGAGCCCAGATTGTCAGACTTTGCCAGCAAGTGCCTTTAACCACCGACCCATCTCGTCAGCCCTGAGCCAGTCTATTTGTCATTGCTGCTGCTGTCTTTTCCCGGGTGTCACCTAAACGGTGTCACGAAGCATGGTGCTTTCATTTCTGCCTATTTTCACAGAGTGAAAATAGCATTTGGAGTCATCTGTGCATCCGTGCATATCATGGCCTCTTTCTAATGCTGAGTTTCTCATGACGACTGCATGAGAGGACCCCAGTTTGCTTGTCTATTCACTGCTTGAAGAAGATCTGTGTTGCTTCCAGTTCAAGGTTATTATGAGTAGAGCAGCTATAAAAATTTGTGAGCAGGGCTAGAGGGATGACTATGTTGGAAAAATGCTGGCCTTGGAGACATGAAGACCTGAGCTTAACCCAGTCCCCACATAACCAGGTGTGGAAGCACCGGGAAGGTGGAAACAGGTGGTCCCTGGCCTCATTGACAAATTCCAGACTAAACATACATCCTGTGTTGCAGTCAGCATTCTAGTTGCTGTGCAGAGAGAACCCAAACAAAAGCGACTTGTGGAGGAATGGGTTTATTTGGCTTACAGACTCGAGGGGAGACTCCATCCTGGCAGGGAAAATGATGGCATGAGCAGAGGGGTGGACATCACCTCCACCACAGCACTGCAAATAATGACAGGAAGGTGCACCAAACACTGGCAAGGGGAAGCTGGTTTATAACCCCATAAGCCAGCCCCCAACAACACAGCTCCATTGAGGTTGTAAAATCCAAACTGCCATCAGCTGAGGATCGATTACCCAGGACACATTCATTTGTTTGTAGGGGACACCTGGATCAAACCATGACACTGTCTCCAAAAAGTTAGATAGAATTCCTAAGGATAACACTCAAGGTTGTCACTTGGACTCCACATACACACACATACATCCACCCATGCACATGCATGCACACACACAAAGTTTGGGGACAGGTTTTTTGTTTTGTTTTGTTTTGTTTTGTTTTGTTTTTCGAGGTAAGGTCTCGCTCTAGCCCAGGCTGACCTGGAATTCACTATGTAGTCTCAGGGTGGCCTTGAACTCAAGGCAATCCTCCTACCTCTGCCTCCCAAGTGCTGGGATTAAAGCCCTGTGCCAACACACCTGGCTGGGGACAGTTTTTAAGTAAACATAAGTTTTCATTCATCTAAGAATGGGATTACTGAGTATCATGAATTTTATAGGAAATGTCTAAGCTGGGCATGGTGGCGCTCGTCTGTGATCTTAGCACTGGGGACAATGAGGCAGGATCAGGAGTTCAAGACTAGTCTGCACTAATTAGCAAGTTCTAAGCCAGTGTGGGCTACATAGACAGGCCCCAATTCAAGAAGAGAAAGAAAAATAGAAACAGAGAAGAGGAGAGAGGGCAGGAAGTGGGAGGGAAAGAAAGAAAGAGAGAGTAATAAAGGAAAGGAGAAGGGGAAGAGAGGGAAGAAGGACAGAGGAAAAGAAGAAAGGGAGAGAGGAGGGGAGGAGAGGGAGGAAGAAAAAGAGGGGAGGGAGAAAGGAAGGAAGGGACAGAGTGTGGAAAGAAGGAAGCGAGGAGAGAAAAAGAATTTCTAAACCATTGTGGTTCACAATGTCAGTCCAATGGGCAATGTACACAAAGAAAAAGAAAAAAAAGAGCAATTTAAAAAGATAATAAAGGGCTGGAGAGAGAGCTCAGCACTTAAAGGCATTATGCTGATGGCCCAGGTTTGATTCCCCAGATGCACATAAAGCAAGATGCACAAAGTAGGCCATGGATCTTGAGTTAGTTTTCAGCAGCAAGAGACCCTGGTGCACTCAAACTCTTTCTGTCTCATAAATAAATCAATCAATGAATATAATTTTTAGAGATAAGAAAATAAAATAGAGGGAAAATAATATGTTTTCTAGAGCAACACTTATTATTATTATTTTTTAAGATAAATGATGTCCAACTCATTTTTTTTTCCTTCTATTGGTCAGGCTTTCAGTGTCCTATCTGAAAGCCCCACCTAATTCAGACACAAAATAGTCTTTGTTTTCTCATAGAAGTTAATAGTTCCACATTTCTCTTGTTGATCTGTGCCTCACTGTGAGCTAATTTCGAGGTGAGAGAGAAAGTCTCTCATCTGCATCCAAGTTCCTCTTTTTGTGTAAGAATTTTCAGTTGTCTAAACACAATGTTTTTTTGTTTGTTTGTTTTGTGGGGTTTTTTGGTTTGTTTTGTTTTTCGAGGTAGGGTCTCACTCTAGCTCAGGCTGACCTGGAATTCACTATGTAGTCTCAGGGTGGCCTCAAACCCACAGCCATCCTCCTACCTCTGCCTCCAGAGTATTGGGACTAAAGCACTCCAGCAACACAAATGTCTTTGGTGTGAGTCTACTTCCAGATTCTGTTTGATTCTATTGACCTGTGTTGCTATGAATTCCATGTCATAATTTATCTCACTTTTTTCAATTATCCATAATGAGATACATTTAATGAACCAATAATGAGTTGTTATCGCCAGTTCCCCAATGCCCCTCTTTCCTGTCCCCAATCAGCTGGGTATCCTCCTCAGTGGGCAGTCTGGATCAGTCCATGGGGTAGGGGGTTATGGACAACCTAGGAGTCCACAGGGTTCCTCCCCCCTTTGTATGTTGTTACTGAGGGGATCAATGTCTCTGGGAGTTCTCCCCCAACATGGCTCTTACAATCATTTTGCCCCCTCTTCTGCTCTGTTCCCTGAGTCTTGGTGGGTGAGTATTAGGCTGCTTTATTGTTGAGGTCTTAGGGGGTCTCTGTACTTCTGCTTTAGGTTGTGTTGAAGATTGTTGGTGTCTGTCTGGCTGATCCTGTGTTGACTGATTGGCTGTGGTTGTGGGTCTCTTGTTGATCCCACGGTCTCACTTTAATTGAAATTAGTCTTGAAATCTAGTAATTTTTTAATCTTCCAAATTTGTTCCTACTCAAAATTATTTTATTTCTTCTATTTTCTTTCTACATACCTTTTCCTATAAATATCAGCTGATTAATATCTACTTAACAAGTTTGGATTTTGAGTATAGTGGTGATCAATTTTCAGATCAATTTGGGAAGAATTGACATCTTAGCAATATTGAACCTTCCGATCCATAATCATGGATTTTTTTTCAGTTATTTGAGTCTTTGATTTTCTTCAGTGTTTTATAGTTTCCATCATACAGATCTTGTACATATTTAGTCAGATCTGTGTCTAGGAGTTTCATATTTTTCTTGTACTATGTCAAGCCTACCATTTTGTAAATTTGGAATTGCAATTTCTACATTGCTAATATTTAGAAATTTAATCGCCATTTGTATAGTGAACTTGTACCCCAAAACCTTATTCAATTTATTTATTTGTGCCCCCAAAAATGCTTTGCAAATTTTCTGGGATTTTTTTTTCTACCTAGATAATTTTGTCCTGTACAAATAAACAGAGGGCAGTTTCCCCTTTTCTTTTCCTATCTAATTGCCTTTTATTTATTTTTCTTGCTTTATTGCATAGGGTTCCATAATGAAATTGAGTAAAGCAATAAGAGGTGACTTCCTTGTCTTATCCTTAATCTTAGAAGAAATCCCCATTGAATTTCTCACCATATATGGGTGCTGTACACTATAAGAGGTTGACACCTGCTCTTTAGTTAATAAATTTTTTGTTTTAGTTCAATTTCTTTCATGATTATATGAAGGAATAAATGCTTACTCCCCACTGAAATTATTGAAAATTACTATTTAAAAATTACAATATTTAAAGTGTCTGGATTTAAATTAAGAAAATCTGTTAAACCTTGCTAGGTCCATAAATGCCTGTGGTGCTTGAACTAAGATCTCTCTCTCTCTCTCTCTCTCTCTCTCTCTCTCCCTATTCCTAGATCAGGAAGATGGAAATTCCTCTGCAGGTGGGTACAATCAAGAATAAACACAGTGTTCCTTCACCCCATTTCCCCAGATACAAGACTGTCTTCTTGGGTGGAGACAAGACATCGGCATCTCTAATTCTGTCCCAACTGCCATTTCTGAAGCAAAGTTTTCACATGAGTGTGGCTGAGTAGCTGGGCGTGGTCTCTTATTGTCCTCACTGCCCATCCAAAGGATGAAGGCTCTGCCATAAACGTGAAGTGCTGGCAATACCATGATCCAGATCACCCTTGCCTCAGGACCATCGGTAGCCCATAAATCAGAGGTTCAAGAAAGCCTGAGGGTATGTACCACCCCCTCCACTGGATACACTGTAATTCAGACTGGGAGGTGCACAGGGTCCCAATCTCAGCTCCAGGGCCATGGCTTAGGGACTGTTCCTACAGGGACAGGGGAATGGCTTGGTGGTTAAAGGTACTTGTTCCAAAAGCCCACCAATTGGAATTGGGATCCCCACTACCCAAATGCTAAATGGCATACACATCTGTAATCCCAACATGCTTATAGCAATGGAAGCCAGTTGGGAGAATCTTGAAAAGCTAGTGTGTCACTTAGTCTGGGGTCTGCAGAAGGAAACTGCAAGAGGGGTCCCATCTCAAGATGGGGAGACACCCAATGTTTCTGACCTCCTCATGCACATCATGGAATATGTATGCCTATACACACACATTCACACACAAGTGAAAAGATAAAAAACAAAGATTATGCCTAGGAAAGTGAGCCAGTTTTAAAACAGAGAGCTCTGAGATTCATCCCAAAAGAACACACATCACCCAGATACCCAAATGTGGAGCTTTGAATTCAAAATGTTCCCTTATAGGCTCCATCCCTAGCTGCTGACATTGACCTAAAAGAAGGTGAAGGCGTGCTGGAGAATTGAGTCATGGCAGGGGGAGCCTTGAGGTTTTATAGTCCAGCCTGGCTTATTCTTTCTTTCTTCCTGGCTGTATGGTGACTGTATTTTCCTTCTCCAACCTTTTCCCACCATGATGGACTCCATCCTCTGGAACAGTTTGTTGAATTAAACCCTTTTCCTTTCATATTCATTTACAGCAATGAGAAAGTAGATTGTTCAATCAAATCAGACAAAGACAAATGAAAAAGAGAGAGAAAAATTATAGACTAATTTTCCTGATTAATATAGATACAAACATTCTTAGTAGAATACTTGCTACTAGGTATAAGGCTACAAATAGGAAAGGAAGACGTCAAAAAGTCTTAATATTCAGGTGAATTGATTTTATGCATAAGAGACCTTAATGCCTCACTAGAAAACTCTTAGAATTCATGACCACTTTCAACAAAGTAGCAGGATAAAACAAAAAGCATACAAGAATCTGCAACTTCCCATGTCCCAACAACAAATAAGCTAAGGAAGAAATCAGGGAAGCAGTTCCATTCACAATTGCCTCAAAACAAAACAAAAAACTAGGAATAAATTTAACCAAAAAAGTGAACGATTTCTACAATGAAAACTTTAGAATATTCAAGAAAGAAATTGAAGATGCTAAAACATTGAGAGACCACCCATGCTCATGGATTGGGAGAATTAACATTGCAAAAATGTCTATACTACCAAAAGCAGTCTACAATACAATCCCCATCAAATTTCAATGCCCTGCGTCACAAAAATAAAGGAATCTTAAAAATTCAGATGGAAGAACACAAGATCCCAGATAGCCAAAGAAATCTTAAGTAAAATGAATAATGCTGGACGTGCCATACATATGATTTCTTTTTAAAATATCTTTATTGTGAGTAAGTATATACATTGTATGAGCAAATCGTGTGAATATGTCCCCATTTCCCTCCTCTCTGTCCCCTACCCACTGGGGTCCTTCCTTGATGCGCATTCTGGATCTGTCCATAGGTTAGGGGTTATGAACTGTACCAGAAGTAGCCAGGTTTTCTTTCTCTCTCTCTTTTTTTCTTCCCCTTTGTGTATTGTTGCTGAGGGGGGGTGATGTCTCTGGATATTCTCCCCCACCATGGCTCTTACATTCTTTCCACCCCCTCTTCTGCTCAGTTCCCTGAGTCATGGGGGGTGAGTTTTGAGTCTATTTTATTGTTGAGATCTTAAGTATCTCTGGATCTTTGCCCTGGGTTGTGTTGGGTATCATTGGTGTCTGTCTCCATTGACCTTTCATGGGTTATCAGACTTGCTGTGGTGATTGGTCTCCTGTTTGTCTTGTCACTTTCTTGTAGGTTTCATTGGGGCCCTGTGTGAAGGCCAGGGGTGGTTTGTCTCCTGCCAGGATTTCAGCCATCATCCAATGTCTTGTTGGTGGAATTGAGTTGTCCCCAGCTCTCTCACTGCTTCTGAAAAATACAAACAGAATCTCCATCAGAGAGTGAGATCAATATAGGGTAAATGAGACAAGATTGCTATTTTGGCTATCTCCTAATGGGTGTAGCCTCTCTGTTGCTTTTTGGTAGTGAGAATTTCCCCTGGGAGCTTGGGTTCTTGGTCCCCATAGGATTATGCTGTAGATCCCAGTTCTAGTTAAGGGTTCCTTGTCACTAAGCAGATCTCTTAGCCAATCATTAAGCCACTGATTACCCTCCTCAGTTTAGTGCCACTGCACAGATGAGCATTTCTTGACTTGCCGGTCTCTTCCATACAGCCGTGACATGAAAAGATAGAAAGATGATTTCAAAATATAGCACAGAGCCATAGTTACTAAAACAGTATGGGGCTGGCTGCACAAACAGACATTTAGATCAATGGAATAGAATAGAAGATCCAGATATAAACTCACACATCTATGCCATCAGATATTTGACTAAGAAACCAAAAATGCAATTTGGAGAAAAGACAGCCTCTTCAATAAATGTTGCTGGGGAAAGTGGATATACACACATGTGAGAATAGATCTAAATTTCAATCGTTTATCCTGCATAAAAGTCAACTCCAAAGGTGTCAAAAACTTTACCATGAGATCCGAATGAATCTCTGAAACTTTTAGATGAAAAGGTAAAAAAAAAAAAACACTTCAAGATATAAGCATAGACAAAGACTTTCTCAATAGAATTCCAGTCACTCTTTTTTGAAAAAAAAACACAGAAGATAACAATTGACAAATGGGACCTCATGAGGTCAGAAAGCTTCTGTACAGCAAAGAAAAGAGTTAATTGAGTGAAGAGACAGCTCGCACAATGGGAGGGGAGCCTTTGCTAGCTATACATCTGACAGAGAACTAGAATAGACAAAGACCTTTAAAAAAAACCTGATCAACAAATGGGCCAATAGATAATTCTCAAAAGATGAAATGGAAACATAAATGAACATACGAAACAATGTTCAACCTCACTAACCATCAAAGAAATGCAAATCAAAACGACATTAGGATTATATCTTAGCCCAGTCAGAATGGTCTTTATTAAGAAAACAAACAAGAAATGCTGGCTGAGGATTGGGGGAAAGGAATCCCTGCACACTGTGGAAGTCCACGTGGAGATTTCTTGAAAATCTAAAGAAAGACCCACCCCATGACCCACCTCTACTTGTTATACAGTCTTGGGTTGTGTCAAATTCCTTCTACAACTTCTTAACTTTTCTGGACTTCAACTCTTTTGGAACTAGGTTCCTTATTTTCCCTCTCTATTTAAAAAAAGCACTTGTCATCTACATTTTAAAATGCATTTTTTGCTGGGTATAGAATTCTAGGTAAGCAATTTTTCTTTAAAGACATCACCCCATTCTATTCTGGTTTGCATAATTTCTGACAATAAGTACCCTTGTTCCCTATGTAAAGTATATTTCCCCCCTAGGATATTTCTCTTTATTTCCTGTTTTCAGGCATTTAAAAAAATTTTTTTGTTGTTTCTTGAGGTAGGGTATTGCTCTAGCCCAGGCTGACCTGGAATTCACTCTGTAGTCTCGGGGTGGCTTTGAACTCATGGCAATCCTCCTACCCCTGCCTCACGAGTGCTGGGATTAAAGGTGTGCGCTACCACGCCTGACTTAAAAAAATATTTTTATTTATTTATTTTCAAGTGCAGAGAGATAGAAATAAGAGAGACAGAGAAATGGGCGCAGCAGAGCCTGTAGCCACTGCAAACAAACTCCAGATGCATGCACCCCGTTGTGCATCTGGCTTTACATGGGTGCTGGGGAATCTACCCAGGTCATTAGGCTTTGCAGGCAAGTGCCTTAACCACTGAGCCATCTCTCCAGCCTCTATTTCTTGTTTTCAACGGTTGGACATAACATGTCTACATGCTTTTTTGTTGTGATTTTGGAAGGTAGGTACATTTCACCTGCTGGGTGATGTATGAGATTTTCAGACCTGTAGTTTAGTATCTATCATTGATTTTGGAAATGTTTTAGCCATTATTTCTCCAAATCCTTTTTCTGTCCCATTCTTTTCTCTCTTCCTCTTCCAGGATTGCCTTCATGCTTACTTTATACTCAATGATGTCCAACAAAGCTTGCTGTCCTGTTTTGGTTTTATTGGTTTACTTCCTTGATGACATCTTATCTTCCTTTGTATTTTACTCAGGTAATGTCTTTTGGCTTCTTAAAATTCACTCTGCTATGAAGTTTACTGTGCCCTCAGTTGTCTATGAAAGATTGGCATGTCCCTGTCCCTGGTTTTTAATCCCAAACATTTCCATCTGGTTTCTTCATATAGTTTACATGCTTTTTAAAATCATTCCTCTGATCTTACATGCTGGGTATATTTTCCATTAGATTCTTTAAATATTCATCTGTAATTTAGAAATCCTTTTTCAGACAGTTTTGGCATCCAGGTCATGTCCTGGTCTATTTTCTGTTAATTACTTCATCTTTTGGAAGAGTGATGAATCCCTTTGTCTTTTCATATGTCATTTTTGTTGAAAACTGGATGTTTATGCCTAGAACTCGGCACACCTTTCTTTTAATATGGATTTTGTGTTACTTCTTGTCAGGAGTTCATCTAAATTAGAGGCTGCTTATTGCCATGGTTACCCTCAGGGTACCAGAGGCTACAATTCTATTGCAACCAGAGCAGTCATAGGTTCTGAAGGCTCCCGTTCCAGATTCTGGGATCAGTACCTTCTCTAACTCTTTCGCCAGGGCTAGGAGACTTTTTCCTGTTCTTTGATTCCTGATGGAATGGAATTTCCTAGCATGATAACTGCAGCAGCTTTTCGTGTGTTTTCTCTGCACAGGAAGGCTTTTGTTCCATGGGAAAGATAGAAAGCCCCAAGGCAGAGTAAACCCAGATGGGAAAGCTTGCCCTGGGATGGTGAGGCCCCCACCAGGCACTCTGGGGGCTTCATCGTGTCCTTCCATCAGTTTGTCTATTATTTCAGTTGACTTTGTCCCTAGCTGGGCAAGTGCCACGTCTGTCCCTTCTCTCCTTGAAGGCTCCTGTGTCTCTTCTGGCTAGTTGGCTGCCCGCAACCTCAGCTCTCTGACAGACTCAGTGAGGGGATGGCCTGTGACTTGTGTACCTCTTGCCAGCACCTTGAGTTTTATAATATATACACCTTGAACCTGTCATGTTTTAGAAAGAAGGTCTCATCTTACTCTTTTTTTCCATTTGAATTTTGATCAACTGAAATTATTTAGGGGACCCTAGGCTCTCAACTGCATCCTGCGAAATCTTCCAGTCCACTCAGAGATTTTTGACAATAATTCTATCTGCTATGCTGAGTTTCATGGCTGTGTGAGTCTTAATTTTTGTTGTTGTTATTGTTTTCTTTTTAATTATTTTTCAAGATAAAACTTTATTGACAATTTTACACATGTATATAATGTATGTTGACCATAATTCCCTCCCCTGTGCCCCTTCCAACGAACCCTTCTTTCCAACTAACTCTTCTTCTGCTCTGATGTCTGTCTTGTCTTTTTTTTGCCCTCCACCACCCATGATGGGATGTTGATGGGCCCAATATTGTGCAGGTCTTGTACAGGTAAGAACACCTGCTGTGAGCTCATGAATACAACGTTCACTTCATGTCTGGAAGACAGAGTTTCAAAGCACTCCTTTCCATCTTCTGGCTCTTACATTCTCTCCATCTCTTCTTCCTCAAGGTTCACGGAGTGAACTTCCCTTGTTCACTTGGAGGGGTGATAAAGATGTGTCCTTTAGCACCAAAACAAAACAATCACATATACTCAGCACTTTGACATGGCACAGGCCTTTAATCCCAGCACTCGGGAGGCAGAGGTAGGAGGATTGCTGTGAGTTCAAGGCCACCCTGAGACTACAGAGTGAATTTCAGGTCAACCTGGGCTACAGGGAAACCCTACCTTGAAAAACCAAAAAATAAAAATAAAAATAAAATAAAGACACAAGTTTCCAACTGCAAAAAGAAGCTTCCTTGGCCAAAAGTGAGAACAGCACTAAGCTATGGGCATAAACTGAGGCCGAGTTTTTGTTATCCAAATTATTTCCTACTTTTTCTTTGCTATTGTATCTTGAGTTCCTGAAGTATCCCTATTTCCGTTTCTGCTTAAGAAACAAAACAAACCTCTTTAAACTCCTCTTTCTTAGAGCACCTTGCCAAATGTACCCAGCAGCAGCCAGCTCACACGGTGAGCATCTCCTCCTCCAAACGGTACCCAGGAGCAGTGGTTTGCTTCCCACCTCTTGAATTACCACAGGCAACAATTTCACCAAGGGCTTTACCACACCATCCCATAGGCTTTCCTCTTTCCAGCCTCGAAAATGTTTCCTCACTGTTCAGTACCTGCTGTAGCCTGGATCTGAAGCATCCCCCAAAGACACATAAAGTGATAAAGGCTTGGTCCCCAGTTTATGGCAAACAGTATTCCTCTTCTCCCTCCTCCTTCCTGCTTCCTCACTTCTCTTTTTTCTTCTCTTCCTCTCTCTCTCTCTCTCCCTCCCTCTCTCTCTTTTCTCTAGTTGCCATGAGGCAAACAAACCTCTGCACCTTCTCACTGTGACACACTGTGCCATCATGAGCCAAGTGACTATGGACTGGAACCATTAAGCAAGATGGATCTTCCTTCCCTAATAGTTGATATTCTCAGGTATTTTGTCACAGTGTCGGAAAGCCCGGTGACACACTACCCCACTATAGTCAATGTCTTATGTGTTTCAGGTTTGGATTTTCTTCTGAAACAGACTTCCCCATCACTTGAGCTGTTTTATACTCTAGATATTTGTGATTTCTAGGAACTGATGTGTATTTTCTTTTCTCATGTGCATCATGGTTGGCTGGGGCCTCTGCTGTGAGTCTCCTCACTCCTGGCCCCAGGCTGAGTAGTATCTATTCCCTAGAGCTCTTAAAGTTTCTACACTGCAGTGACACCCATAACTCCCCTTATTTCAATTAATTACTTTTCCGAGAGAGGACCAGAAATATCTCAAAGACAGATAGTACCTCTACCCCTCACAGCAAGACTCCTGCTCACACCTCACCCACTCCTCTGCCTTTAACTCCAGAAGTGAGGTTGTTTTCCAAATCAGATCATTGAACCTCCTTGACCCTAGGGACTGGCACAGAAGGGAACTCAGGATCCAAGTTGACCAATAAGGCTCACATCCAAGCCTCCTTTGGAAGATTAAGACACCATGCCCCACTAATGAACTTGAAGCTGTAGGAACGTGAACCTCACAGGAGCTACGAGGGAACAGTGTTGCCTGGTAGCATCTCCACAGCAAAGCAAGACGAGGAGCCAAAAAGGTGTCGGAGAACAAGAGAAAGTGAAGGAGAGAGCAAGAAGGAGACAGGAGCACGTCTCTGAGTCCATCCATCCCTGACCCACCGAAGAGCCTTTTGTGTATGGAGTGTATCCATTCTCATTGCTGGGAGCAAAGAAATGACTTATGAAAGGAAAAGGGTTTAAAATCCCATGTCATCCCAGCACTGAGGAGGCAGAGGTAGGAGGATTGAAGTGAGTTCAAGGCCACCCTGAGACTACATAGTGAATTCCAGGTCAGCCTGATCTAGACGAGATCCTGCCTCAAAAAATAAAAATAAAGTAAAATAAAATAAGACTCAATGTACAGATCCAGAGGGTAGAGTCCATCATATCCAGGGAGATGACAGGATGGAGCAGGAAGCATGGGTACCATCTCACCAGAGCCAGGAGAAAGAGAACAGCACAGGGAACCTGGCTATAACCTCAAAGCCCATCCTCTCCAGTGACTGACGACTTCCTCCAGCAAGGCTCTCCTCCTAAAGGTTCCACAACCTTCCTAAACAGTGTCACTGGCTGGGGATTAAATATTCAAACACATAAGCTGACAGAGGACATTATACGTTCAAACCATGTTATCACAGTCTGCTGTTCTTCTGCCGGGTGACCAATCAGGGCTCAGTGCCTGGGTGGCTCAAAACAAGCCAACCCCGTTTTAGAGATCGGACATAGGAAGCCACCTTGGGGGAAGGGGACAACCAACCTCCACACACCATGGACGGGTGTGATAGATATGAAAGACCAACCTTGGGCCATCGGGTTTAAAAGGCACAGAATCAATAGAAAGTCGTTAAAAACCAATCCCTTGACAAGGAATGCTGTGGTGGGCTTGCCCTCGCTCACCACTAATGTCCGAATCATTTCCCATTGATATGCGTAGCCTATGCCAATTTAAATTTATTGAAGCTCTTCACGTTTTTTTAAGTGCTTAAATTTGGAAAAGATGAGCTTTACGGGCCGGCATAGCGTGGAATGATCAGAAATGTTAAAAATGTGTTGCACTTTTTGTCATTTACAAAAGGTTAAAGAGTCAGGTTTATGAATTTCACAATGATTTACAATCGTAGCGTCGCTCTAGTCCAGGAGCAGTTTTTAATCTGAGAGTCGTAAGAAACCTGCTTTACCCTCCAGTCTGCCCACAGTGATCTTCCACATTTTCAAAACTTAAATCTTGGGGCTGGAGAGATGACTCAATGGTTAAGGTGTTTGCCTGCAAAGCCTGATGGCCTGGGTTCGATTCCCCAGTACCCACGTAGAGCTAGGTACACAAGGTGGCACTTGCATTTGGAGTCTATTTGCAGCGGCTGGAGGCCTTGGCATGTCCATTCTCTCTCTGTCTCTCTTCTCTCTGCTTGCAAATAAATAAACATTTTTAAAAAATTGAATCTTGTCCCAAGGGGGAGTCTCCCAAAAGATAATTTAAAAATGAATGTTGTGTTTCTTTTTAAATGTGTTATTGAATTTACAAGTGACATGGGCTTCCAATAAGCATGATATTATTATGATGATTCCAAATATTTAGCAAAACTCATATTCTTAAAAGAATTCCACTTTCTCAAATTAAAACTCATTTAAAAATCTGAAGTGATTTTAATTGGTCTTCTCTTCAGGCTAGGAAAAAAAAAATCTTACTTCACTTTTAAGAACATTAATTTTTTGTTTTGCCCTGCTTGTTAAAAACGCATGTGTAAAGTTAGTGCAATCAGCGCTGTGATTTCAGGAACCGAATCTTAATCTCGCGTAGTAAACACTGATCAACCTGAAGAATTTCAAACTGCTGCCAGGAGCCCTATGGTTTGTCAGTCACTTGGGGGGCTGGAGTACCCCATCTACTTCAGAGAGGATGTTAACACACAGCCATGAATGAGGCAGGAAAGACTGGGCCTGAGGTTAGCTTTCTGTATGTACTGCACACCTCTTCGCATGTTACTCGGGAGACCTGTATCATTTCATCAAAATGATCATTTGTCTGAACATATCTTAGCTTCAGCGCTGAGATCCACATTTGCTGATCGTGTCCTTTCAAATGATGCTCATTGTAAGATGCAGAAATATTTCCCGCGTCTAAGCATGAGCTTAAAACGCTCCAGTGCTACACAAGTGATGACAAGTGAAACCCATGGAGGAAGATGCATAAATCTAAACCCAGAGATCCATCCCAACAAGGTACTCGACAGTATCCTTCCCTATGCCAGGATTACTCACTTGGATGTTTTGTTATTTATTTATTGTGTTTTGGGAGGCTCACTTTGCAGTCCAGCTAGCCCAGGACTTGCTATGTCCAGGCTGGTATTGAACTGTGACCCTCCTGCCTCCACACACCATGGACAGGTGTGACAATATGAAAGACCAACTTTAGGCCAGACATGCATCACCACACCCGGTTCCATGCCTGGAACTCTAGCCCATCACCCTTGTTTTAGTCAGAGTTCTCTAGAGGAACAGAGCTGCTAAAATGAATCGTATTAAAAGGGGATTTATGTGATTAGCTCATGGCAGTCCCACAACAGCCGTCTGCAGGCCTGAGAGTCAAGGAACGGGTAGCCGCTCCGTCCTCGGGGCTGGAGGCCTCCGCAGTCCCAACCCAGCGCTGAAGGCCTGAAGGCTTCCCGGAGAGCCGCTGGTCTTCAGTCCACATGGAAGGCTGAGGAAGCTTGGTTCCAACGCCAACGAAGGCCAGCCGAGCAGGAGAGATGCACAGGCAAGTGGAGGCATCACCAGCAAGCTGCCCCTGCAGCCGGGCGGGAGGAAGAGATCCTCTTCTCGCAGAGCTTCCCGACATAAAGCCCTCCCTCCATCAGGAGGGTCACCCACTCTGAGGGATGGGCTCACTCCGGAGGAAGGACTTCCTCCTTCAGTTAATCCTGGAAGCAACCCCAGAGACCCACCCACGAGGTGGATTCTAAGCAGATCAAGTGGAAACAGAGTTTCACCATCCCAACCCTGAACTCCCCAGGGTTTCTAGAAGCCTGCCTCTCCATGCTAAGGCTCAGTAAGTCCCAAGCACTGAGATACCCCCCTTCTCTGTCTGGCAGGCCAACAGAGCAGTCTTCCAGCCATCCTCCACGGCTCTTGGGATTGGCCCATCACAAACCCACTCTGCGGCTCCGGGAGGGTGTAGCAACTGTGTTTCATGCCTGGGAATTAGGGAGCCACCAGCACCCCACCTCTTGCTATCAGCTCCCTAAGATGTCTGAGCTGGGACAGAAAGAGGGAAAATTTAACTTCGATCCAGGGAGTCACTTTATCAAGAAAATTCCACAAGAAATTGGTTGTTACCTGCAGATAACAACTGGCTTGTTAGCTAATAGCTGGGGGCAAAGCCAAGGCCAGTTCCAGTTCCAGCTGTCCAGTCGTTAGCTGCAATAAAGGATGATTTTGAGGAAGTTATTGCCGTGATAAAATATCCTCAAAAGATTATAACAGCCATAGTGTATGGGGGAAAAAAGTCTTAGCGACTCTGGTATAACTGAAAGGCTGCATTTGAAGAATTGGCCGCTCCCCGGCGGTTCATAACCGATTTTCCACCAGTCAAAAGCAAGTTGTGCTCTGTTAGGTTTATTGTACAAGGCAATAAAAATATTGGCCAGGTTAAATTGTTAGCGTGTTATGGCATTAACCATTCTTTTACTGTGTTTAATTTAAGCATTACGATGATTCATTATGGAAGAGTGGGTCCCATGCAAATGAAGAGACATTGAATGTCAAAAATAGGTACAGTGTTTTTTTAAGCAAAATTAATTTTTTATTTGACGACTTCTGTGGGTGGAAGGACATCAGGGATGTGACAGAAATTGTACAGTATGTATACTTTTTTTAAATTGCCATGGCATTTCTGAGAGGTGGAGTCGTGACACTGTGGTTTCCCAGGGTGCCTGACTGCTGGGTATTAAATAACGTGTCTTCCCAGGGTACATGTTGTTTCACAGATGCCTTCTGGAGGGACAGCTCTGGTGGTTCCAGCGCCAGGTAAATTCCCACCTCACAGTCCTAGCCCTGTAGCCCTCTGAGCTCTTTGATCCATCTGGCACTAAATGACTCTCCAAGCCACTTTAGTGGTTTCTGAATAAGCCATGTGGCAGGGCTGGGGGTTGACCTGTCAGATCAGACCAGCGGGCACGCTTCCAAGAACAGCTGTGACCTTCCAGGAAGGGTCGTGCGCGGCCAAGGCAACAGATGACCGGGATCTTAGAAAGCGTGGGGTGTTCCTGCCATCACATCAGCCACGCCATTGTGTTATCAAAGGTGCTCGGACTAGCCGTAAACTTCCTAAATCAAAACCGTGGGGCCCCTGGACAAAGGAATGTAGCAGGAAGTCTGCTCTACACCTAACCTTGGTCAGGAGGGAAAAGTCCACTCTCATGTTCCCAGAATGTTCTATCTAACCCCTTCCTCCTATCCTCTCTTCTTTTATCAGGCAAAGACATGGGCCCTCCTTGGTGGCCGTCACATGTGCACACCCCACCCTGACCCATGAGCAGCAGGCAGGCTTACAACCCCATGGCACCTTCTGCCTTCAGTCTTTCTACCTGTTTCAGAAGCCCTCCAGTCCAGCCCCACCTGCTGCAATTGAGGCCACCGTCCAAGCCCCTTATCCCCTCGTGACTTTCTAGCACTGCCACCGGCTCTCACATGCACTGTCCCTAATGCATTGGCATCTGCCAGCTGAGGAGTCTGAGCAGAGCACTGGAGGTGTCCACTGGTCCAATCTTCAGGGCCTATGGTGGTGTGAACAGGGTCCCCACTTCCTCACTCCCCCAAAACACTCAGGCCAATTCAGATAGTAGACTAGGCTCAAACCAGCCCCTCTTAGTTCCCTGGAAGCTCCATAAATTCCCTCTCTAGGAAGCACAAGGTCCTGCCTCCACCCCAAGTGCCAGCCAGGGCCTGGTATCACCAGCAGTGAGAACTGTAGAATGTAAGCACAGTGGTTATCCCACAGACCCCATGCCAAGAGCTCTGGTGCCCCCACAGCTATCCTGGATTTGGACCATAGACCATGGCCATCAGAAGCAGCCACAGCTGGCCCGGCAGGGGACTATCAGAAACTATGGGTGGACCAAAGTCAAAAGCTTTGGGAATGGTGTTTGAGGACTTCTGAGGAGGGAAAGGAAAGGGCTGTGGGCTGATGCCTCGGAACCTGCTCTAAACAGTTTTATAAAGACAGTCTAGCAGGGACACTGGACCCAGTGGTCTCGGATTTATCACCCTAGGAGACTCCTCTGTGGATCCAGAATCTTGGAACAATGTCAACACACAGTCACCCACAATACACTGTCACTTATAATACACACACTCACCCACAATAAACACAGTCACCCCAAATACACACAGTCACCCACAATAGAGTCACCCATAATACGCACAATCACCTACAATTCACACCCCCCCAATACAGTCGCCCACAATATACACAGTTACCCACAATACATAGTCACTCACAGTACACACAGTCGCCCACTCTGAAACAAAAAGTTGGTACCAAGAAGTGGGGTTGTTGATGCCATAAGTCTGATGGTGTGGTGTTCAGAACTGGTGTGGGAGGAATATGGAAGGATTTGGAACTTGGGACTGAAGAAGCCTTGCAGTGCTATAGGCGGAACTTGATGGCCCATTCTGACTAGAGTTTGAAAGACATAGGTGCACAGAGAAGTGTGGACTATGAATGCTCGGCTGTGAGGTTTCCAAGGAGAAAGAAAAGACTTTGTCGGAACGGGACGAGAGGCAATCTGTGCACTATTCAGCTTGCGTTCTGCCTGTGTCCTCAGAGTTTGGGAAATGTCGGGCTTAAAGGTAATGACTGACTGGTATGTTTGGTGGAGGCAAATATAAAGTTTGCCACAGAAAAATGTGAGCAGGTTTGGATCCCTGGCACAGAGGCTACAACCTTCATTTGTATGACAAATGCAGGAAAGAGGAGCCAGGATCTGTATAAGGTTTTGGAGATGACCACTGGGTGATGTGGGGCAAGATTGAAGTCCCTGATGGAAGCCCATGAGGCAATGGCATGGAGCTGGAGAAGGTATGTTAATTTAGCTCACTCTTGCTGTTCCCACCCTGCTGCTGAGGAAGATGTGAGCACGTTGCCTGCTCTGCCATGCTTTCTCTGCCATGTTGAATCTTCCCCTAGAAACCACAAGCCTGACGTAAACCCTTTCCTCCCATCAGTTGCTTCTGGTCAGGTGTTTTCTCTCAGCAACAAGAAGGTAATTGCAACATCACCTGGTAAACATGAGGTTGCCAATTGTGATAGTGTATTAGTCAGTTTTTTTGTCAGTGACAAATATCTAAGAAAAACAATTTAGAAGAGTGTATGAATTACCTTTCTCGGTGCTGTGACCAAAGATCTGATTAGACACAATACCCCCAGTGGCCACGTCCTCCAACCACGCCCCATTTCCTACTTTCTACCACCTCCTAATAACACTCAGATTATGATTTCTTCTATGGATTAAGCCATTGATGAGGCCAGGCCCTCCTGATCCAGTCACTTCTGGATGACTGGAGCCCCCCAGGATAGAGCAGGCAAAAAGGTGTCCTCGTTCTGAGACCACCAAAGTCACGCAAATCTGCTTCCCAGCCAGAATGCTTAGGGGTAGAGGCTGCCTGAGCCAGGATAGGTCAACCCTCTCCAGTAAGTCTTAGGCAGCAGTGTGCATCTTTGCCCCTGTTCTGCCCAGACGCAGGCAGCCATCCTAGGCTATGGCGGAGATGGGCACTCCACTGTCAGTGCCCAACATCAATGTGCCCCTCCTTTCTTCCTTCCCCTGGCCTCCCTTATATACCAACGAAAGGGGATATGGCACCATTCTCTCAGGGACAGTTGGTTGGTTGCTCATCACGCCCAGCAACTCTGAGCCTGGATATTCACAGGTGAATGGCCCAGTGTTTGCTGAGGATCCTGGATCAGTTTCTCCCTGTCTCCGTTTCACTGAAGCCACTCCAGCAAGGCTGCTACATAAACCAAGGAAGCCAGCAACAAACACCTGTCTTCTCGGATCAGACCTCACTCTCCTGCTCCTCACCTGTGACTGCTTGCTCCAGCCATCTCTTCTCAACAGGGTCCAGCATCAAACCAACCCCAAGAACGTAATGAAGAGTCCAGTGTTCAGCCACCCTGGAAGGACAGTGCCCATGACCCACATTTGTGTTGGAGTGCTGACTCCTTGGTGTCCCTGAGAAGTGACCTTGGTCAGGTGATGCCATAGGTCTGCTCTGGCCTCCACCCGCCCACCAGGAACATGACCATTAGGCAGACCATTGGTCTGGCCAACCCTACAATGCTCCCAACTATACATTCTGCTTCCCACCCACATACATACATGGCTCTGTGTCAAGGATTCATTTTAGCGTCGCAACATGTTGTATTATATCCTTGTGCGTTTTGCATATGTAATATAAAAATGAATGAAATGATATGCAATTTTTATTTATTTTTAGTACTGGCCAATGTTGGAGGGGAAAAAGCAGAGCCCGGCGAGTCAATATAATGTACTTCTGTACAGTGGTTTAGCACAATTGACTTCAGGAATATGTCACCCACAAACATAACTATTTTCCTGCTTATAGAGAGAGGTGAGGGTTGGTGCTATTCTCTTAAATTAAAACCCATCCAATTTCAGACTTAACAAAGCACCATTTTCCCCCAGATCTTTCGGCAGCAAGCCTGAGCTTGTGGCCTCTCCACAAACACCCACCGGGCCCCCGTTCTACTTTGTTCTCAAAGCCTGCGTTTGACTAATTCTGTGCTCCTGTAATTGCTAAATCAAAAGAATTTATTATCCCTGAAACTTTAAATGGGAAGGAAATAAGAGGAGGAGGTTAGCACTGAACCTTACTAATGATAAAATTCAGCCATGGTCAGCCGCCTGCAAATCCATAACGCTGGTCAAGGAGAAGATGGTAAACGAGGGAGGTGGGCAGTTCTCAACCGACGAGGCCATGTTGCCCTTCCATTTGGCACAAACAGCTAATGCGGACTCCTTCCAGGAGGGGGAAAGACCAGCACAGCTCTTTTCTGTTAGTTGCTTAAATGAAGCGTAATTCCTCTTATTTTGCTGTAATTAATTTGGCTTAGTTCTCCCTCCCCTTGTTGGAGGCCTCTTGCCATTTTCTGGGATTTCTTTAAGATCACCCTGGGATAGAAAGAAAGGAAGGGAGAGAGGAAAGAGGAGAGAAGAGAAGCAAGGAGCAGGATGAGGGGATGACAGAGAGATTAGTGGTACCATATTCCTGAAAAGATGCCCTAGGACAGGGCCTGGGAAAATGGTGTTTCCTGTGTCTCCATGGGAAATCGGGTCAGAATGAATGTGAGGGGCAGAGCAGATCCTTGCTGAGAACACGCTGTCTGTCCCCTCACCTGCCACCAGCTCTGCAACACAGCCAACCCATGCCCACTTGACAAGTGCTGCTGAGAGTCAGGCTGCCATCTTGCCAGGCCAGGCAGGCCCCACAGACTGCCAGTGTGGACCAGCAGATCATGGTCACCTTCTCCAACCACCATCAGTGCTCTGCCTGGCTGCTGAACACCCCTCTCTGGAGCCTTCAGGTCTCTGAGGTGCCAGAGAGCCAAATCTGTTCCCTCCACATTGAATTTTTCTCCAAGTTCAGCCATGCTCCCAAATGTAGCCATGCCCTCCTACTCTGCCTGTTTTGGGGGTTTGACCATGCACAACCCTCTCTGTGTGGGTACACGCACACACATTCATAATCCTATCCCAACTTCCATTTCTGCTGTTCACCCGGCCTCTTTTCTCAGATGACTACTTCCTGTCTGTTTTTTGATATTCTAAGTATTTTTGTTAGTATGTATAAATTCCATGAAATAATGACTTTCATCATGGCATTTTATTTATTTTTTATATTTTATTTATTCATTTTCAAGCAGAGAGAGAGAGAGAGAGAGAGAGAGAGAGAGAGAAAGAAAGAGAGAGAAAGAGAGAGCACCAGGGCCACCACCTTGTGGGTCTGGCTTATGTGGATACTGGGGAATTGAACCCTGGGCCTTAGGCACTGGAGGCAAGTGCCTTAACCGCCGAGCCATCTCTCCAGCCCTTATCATGGCATTTTATATCATGATGTTTTCATAGATGCAGATCACACAGTGGGTCATATTCACTCCCATTTACCAGCTCTTCTAGCACCCTGCCCCAGCCTTCCTGCTGATTCTCTCTTCCCAAATAAACAGCTCTCCTTCTAGTTCTGACATTTCCTCTCCTAAATCTAGAGACATACCATGAAGCATCTGTCTGAGCCTGGCTTATTTTGCTTAGCATAATGATCTCCACTTGCAAATGATATTTCATTCTTCTTTGTGGCTGAATAAAACTCTGTTGTCTGTTTCCATCACATTACCAGTATTCTGTCATCCATCCAGCTCACTCAGGCTTGTTCTGAACTTGGCTATTGTGAACAGTGCAGCCTTAACCACAGATGCTCACGTATCGCCCCTATACATTGACTTGGATTCCTTCAGCAGTGCTAAAGGTGGGTTCAATGGCTCTGTTTTTACTTTTTTGAGGAATCTCCACACTGGTTTCCATGGTGGCCGCACTGACTGACATTCTCACTGAAAAGACTCTTTTTGCCCTGACTCCTCAACGCCACTCATTATTGTTGGTTTTCTTGACAATAGCAAGTGGGGTGAGATGGAATTTCAATGCAGTTTTGATTGCCTTTCCCTGATGGCAAAGGGTGTGAAATGTGCGGTGTTTATGTGTGTGGTCACTCAGGTGTTGTGGGGAGCTGCAGCTGCTGCAGGTTGGATCATTGATTCCTCTTTGTGACATCCATCAGAGAGTGGACCATAATGGCCTCTGGAATGGATCATTTGGAGGGAAGGATGCCTTTACCTGTATTTTTTCCAATTGCACGCTGTCTCTGTCATCTTGTCCCCCCTTTCCCTGAAGGGCCCAGGTTCCCTCTCCACTTGCATTCTCTCAGCCTCCTCCAGCCCAGACCATCATCAGACCTCGTCACCTGATGGACACCTTTCAAGCGCCTTGTCACAGTCCTGACCCTGTCCTTCCCCTCAACATAGCCACATTCTACCTTGCCATCTGCCACTAGCCATGCGCCTATCCTCTGTCCATTGTCACCTTGATAAGGTCCTCACTTCCTCTGCCAAAGACTCTGCTCACTTTCTTTCTTAGGACACTTAAGACAGTGACAACTGCATTTTCATTATGTGACTAATTAATATCTCTTCCCCTTCTGAGGCTAGAGCATAAATATGATGCTTTTAAAAATTTTAATTAATTAATTAATTAGTGGAGAGAGACAGAGAGATTATGAGCATGCCAGGGCCTCCTGCGACTGCAAACAAACTCCAGACACATGTATCACATTGTGCATCTGGCTCTATGTGGGGACTAGGGAATCGAACCTGGGCCATCGGGCTTTTCAAGCAAGTGCTTTAACCACTGAGAAATCTCCCCAGTCAAATGCTTTGGTTTTTGCCTGTCCTTCTGAACCTGCAGCAGAGCCTGGGGTAGAATAGTTACTCGATAAAATCAATTTTAAAAGTCTGTACACAAAATTTTTAAAAATCACAGTCTAGAAAAATATCTACAAATTAGACCATTGACAAGTGTTAGATACTGGGTTAATATATTAACCATATAAAGAGACTGTATTGTTCCTTTTATGTTACTGTGACAGAATACCTGAGAGAAACAATATAAGGGAGGAAAAATTCATTTCTCTTCATGGGATCAGAAGGCTCCTGTCCATCATGTCAGGGAAGGCATGGTGGGTCAGAGCAGTTCATGGTGGCAGGACTGTGTGATGGAGCTGCTCACATCACAGCAGAACAGGAAGAAGAGACTATGACAGGAACCAGGATGGGGTATCCACTTACTTCCACAGCCTGCTCCTCTCCCCAGAGCTCCACAGCCTCTGCAAATCGCACCACTCACCAGGCATGGGAGTCAAATGGTGAACCTGTGAGGACACTTTAGACTCAGATCATAACAGAAACTTTACCAATGCATTTTAGTAATAAAACTGGGACTTCCAGAGAATAGACAAATAAGGACCCAGTGAAACAGGTTGGAGCTGAGCTTCATAGAAAACCCGCCCAGACCCACATTCTGGGCATGTGAGTACCACACATCTCCCAGGGACTGTACTCAACACCTGTGTCCCATCCTCCCTGGAATCTCCAGGAGCCAGAATACTTCCAAGGGCTCAGTCCTCAGCACTGGCTTAGGGAACTGTAGAGAAGAAGAACTGCCATTGAGGTAAGGCCACTTGCCCAGAGACAAGTGTGAGGGGTTTGCAGAAGTTGGTACCAACCTATAGCCTTACACAGCCATTTCTTCTACACTCTGTGTAAATGAAGTTGTTAAAACCCATGATCTTGCTGCAAATACACTAGAGAGGCTTCCTCTAAAAATACTTCTGTGGGGGCTGAAGAGATGGCTCAGTAGATAAGGTGCTTGCCTGCAGAGCCTAATGACCTAGGTTCAATTCCCCAGTACCCATGTAAAGCCAGATGCACAAAGCGACACATGCATCTGGAGTTCATTTGCAGCAGCTGGAGGCCCTGGCGCACCCATTCTGTCTGCCTGTCT